>JXXA01003995.1:0-11624 GCA_000956255.1 Anopheles punctulatus | reverse complement strand
ATGAACGAGTCCGGTATTCACGGAAGTCGCTTTGATGTTGGCTCGCATGATGAAACCACCAGACCGGTGCTCGTTTCTTAACCAACACCGAGCCTGCTTTTCGGTGGCAGAAACGAACCTTTGTTCGACGGTGCCACCTGGTTCCTTGCAGCGCGAGATACTTGCTAGCGCGGCTCGGTTGGCCCTAGCAACCCCAAACATCCAACTCAATCTCATCTCGCACAACCGCCCAGGTTGGTTTGTCTTTTCAACACTTATCAGAAAATTCCAATCGCAGTCGTACGAGTCACTTTCGTAAGCGTTTGAGCATGAGCGTGTGTGTGTGTTTATGTGTTTGTGTGTGTGAACGAAATATGCTCGGAATGCTGTATCACCTGTAATAAATCACAAAATATTTTGATGATTCTGTAGGTGGGAGGACGATGAAGGTTTTCCCGCTGCATGAAACCAGCACACGGATCGTGCATACGATGACGTCTGCGGTACGTATGGTCCTTCGCGAAGACGATAAATATCAGGGCTGTGTGGACTGGTAGACGAGCAGGACAGGATTTTTCGCCCGTATGATTACAGGCACGGTGACAGCCAGCCTAGACAACAATGTTGTCGCGACGAGTAATGAGCTCGAGGTGGTATTCTGGGTTTTACTAAAGTAGAGTGACATGCTAGATAATTTTCTCTATTATCCACGATAAAGTGTGTTTTATTATTGGGTAGGTTAAAATGTCCCACTATGTTGAAGAATTTCTCGTTAGAGTTAGGTTTCTTACTCAACTTAAAACATAAGTAAGACTCATGTTTTTTTGTCATATATTTTTAAACGCCATTTGAGTGATCCTTGTTTTTTAAATATTTTTTTTAAAATTTTGTTATTGTATGTATATTATACCGCGAAATTGTAATTGCATTCAACGCACGAATTTTTAATGATCCATGATAAAATAGGATATGAATTAATTCGATGAAACAGTAACAATGCATCGACAACAACAAATAACAAAGCAATGCGTTTAAAGTTCCATTTAGCTATCTTTTACCATCGAAACACAACGCAACCAAATAAAAATCGGCTCCCCACGCTAAAGGTCATTTACATATTTAATGCAAAAACCACAATCCCGGTCGCTAACAGTGCCAGAACGCACCCAGCCACACCCGTGTGCATATGAAATAAAATCTGCGATTAATCGCTTGGGACAACATTTAGCTACCCATTAATCTTCTCCGTGTCGGTTGCCTCCGAAGTTGCTGAACGAAAAAATCAAGTTAACATTATCAAATTTCCCACTGTAACGCGAGGAAATCAGCGTCCCCGTTGGATGAGGCACGGGGCACGTTGAAAATAAATAAAATCCAGTGGCCGCTGCGGGAAGAGTGGCGCGCAGCGTGAACATAGCGATCCCCTTAAGCGGCGGAGCAACGAACTACAAGACAAAATTGGTCTCGCGCGCGTTCGGTTTGCATCGGGCAATTTATGGCCTATTAGGGAGATTTATACACTACGACAAAACTTGTACGCCCGAACTTGTGCGGCATCGGCGTTGGTTTCAATCGGGGCCGCGCAGTAGTCACCCGAAAAAGACGACCGGTACGGTGGTGCGTGAATTTTGGCTGTGACGGGTCAAGCCCGGAACCGAGCTTAGCACGGGACCGAAAAATATGACCCCAGCCTAGCCACGAGAGCACGTTGGGTGTGCGCGCACATAACTCAAAAGTTGTAGCAAATTTCGTTCGCTGACCGCGTGAACCGCGTGCGCTCGGTTTACCTTTGACTGCCGACGGTGGGAATTTCGGGTGGCCGATGACGGCCGGTCCACCATATCGGTCGATGGTAAACTTTCACAATGAAGCTCTAATCCGAAGTGTATTGCAATTTATTAGCAACACGTCGTCGTCCGCTCCTCGTGCCCCGTTCCGTCGGGCCGATCGCCACCCACTGGTCGGGGTGGGGAACCACTGCAGGCAATAGGGGACGAAAACAGAGAACCGAATAATGAAACACGTATCCAATCGCAAGGAAAATGAGCCCAAGTCCGGCTGGAGGTGTGGTGAAATTTAAAATGGAAAACTTTGTCCCACCCATCGACCCACCCCGAACGCAGGTTCGTTAGGCTCGCCGAGAGAGGGTGTTCCTGTTTTTTTTTGTTATTTTTTGAGCGAGAAAACTTGGGCTAGAGAAGTTTGCCTGCTGTTCTGCACTCAGGGCCTTCTGATGGCACTTGCAAACCGCACATCGTATCGCGTTTTATTTATCTTCGCTTTGAGCGCCCGGGCATTAGCGCGAGGCTGGAAATAATTTAATTTTCTCGGTTTTTCTTTTTGTTGCTGCCACTCAACCACCCGCCCGCCGTGTCATCTTTTTGCGCCATACGCTTTCCTCTTCCTTGGGCTTTGTTTCCACGCTCTTGACGACTGTTCGTCGCGCAATGCTTGCGATGTACGGTGAGCCCGGTTGTCTGGTTGCATTACTTACGCGTTCTCTTTCTGTTGCTTTCTTGTCTTGCCTACTGCAACGGCGGTGCATAATAGGTTGTTGATTTTTTAAATTTAAAATTAAGACTTTTGCGTTTGGCAGGTTTAATTCGCTGCCGCATGGATAGAGGGCAAATCGATGCATGCGAAGTGCAAGAGTTGCGAAGTTTCGTTTGTGTTGTGAATTGAGATTTTGTGGTTTGAAAATGAATCTTTCGTTCGTTTAAAAGTTTGATTTGAAATGTATCAGTCAAGCAATGGGAAAAATAAAAAATATCATTAAACACTATAATATTTTCTTGGAAAGTTCAATATAGTTTTAAGCTTGTCCTTAAAAAGTTTATCCAATGAAATAAAAGAAAAATAATTTTTGGCCGTATAAATTTGTAATGAAATGTTCATCTAGCTGTAAGATTATGCCAAAGAGAAGCTTCAAAAGACCCTTTTTCTAATAATTGTTTAAATAATCGCCTATAGATTTGCTAGCGTAGTTCAGGGGGCTGTTTATTTATGCCACACCTACGAAACGTTTCTATTTCACAGGCTTTCTTTCGCATGATGAAACAAGGACAGTATATTTGGGAAAATTGTCGGTCGCTTTGCCAAACGACACCGTACCGATGGCAACATTTATTAAAATATCAAAGTGAAACATGCAAGGAGGTTCCCGTGTAGCCATGATCCGCCATCACTTCCCAACCTCACGGGTGGTGGATTTTGGAGAGCAGAGCAACTTTTACTAACTCCTCTTTACCCCCCCCCCCCCCCCCTCCCCCCTAAATACGACCCACTCCCACTCTAGGCCGGGCTCGGTGGTTCTATCGTACGCGCAAACTTTCGACCGAAATGGGCTGAAATCAAGTTTAGATAACTTTTGCGCCTAGCGTTTGTTTGTGCCTTCGACCGTTTGAGCAGCAGCAGCAGCCGCAGTAGGCCTTTGATCTTTAGACCTGCAAGGATAACCGGATTGCTTTGCTGCAAGTTCGTGGTGAACGGGGCTTGCCGTGCCGGCTGCGCCGGCTGCTGTACGCCAGGTATGCCTTCCGGGCGGGTATTTGCGTGCTGCTGCGACCGGCGGTCACGGGTGCAGGTGGCTTTCGTTAGGCAAGATGACAAATCAATTAGCAAACAACTCAACCCCGTAGGGCAGGAAGGTTAGGATGGTGGTGGCGATGGTAGTGGTGGTAGGACAACAGCAACCACAGAAAGGGTTCGCCTGTGAAGTTCGCCTGGACCGTCTTCAAGGCGCCAGATTATTGAATTAATCCATTAATCCTCATGATTTTCACCGCCATCAAGCCGGCGGTAATTGAGCATGAAGCGAAACGCTTTGTGAAAGTGATCCGAACAAAGAAACTGGTCGGGGTCGATTGTTGTGATTTGGTGTGTATGTGTATGATTTTTTTGTTTTCATGCTAAGCTCATGTGGCTTTGGCAATACATTGTGAAATACTTCGTAACCTGGGTACGCACAGATTTTGGAGGTTACTAACATGAACTTTAATGGAAGATTTATTGTTACAAAAAAGTGTTCCTCAAACAAAACATTTATTTAATTGAGATTATTGAGTTTAATTACTGTCTTTATTTTTAGTTCCACTCAAAATCAATCTCACTCAAACTAATACTCAACTAGTCCAAAAGCGAAAGCATCAAGTGGTGCTCCAAAGCTTTGTACAAAAAATCTCGTATGAGATCGTTTTGAAGTAATTTTGATTCCGTTTCGATGGGGTGTTGCAAAGCTTCCAAAACTTTCACCTACTTGACAACCATGACGATGTCGTCATCGCAGTGAGATAAAAAAGTGATCGTTGCAGCAATTGCAGCTGCTCACTGCGGCTGCCATACAACCAGCCCCGCGTGACACTGCACAAATATTTGCCCGGGGGTTTAAATCGACAAAAATGTGCCCAGTGAGAAAGGGGGTTGGGCACGGTGTGGGGCGTCGTCTGGTGGCCGCACAAGTTGGTGTGGGATTAAAATTCCATCACCGGTCCTACCGGTCGTTACACCGCGCCAACGAACGCGTCCCGAAACGCGCCATTCATCATGATGTGGCGGTGCTGTCATAATGGTCACACTTGTCAGCACTGTCACAAATGTCACTTACCGTGACTATCCATCGTCCTTCGGTTGGCTGTCGGTGGTTTTCGGTCGGTCGCCAACCAGCCAACCAACCAACCAGGCAGTCAGCCAGCCAGCCCCCAAATGGCGTTCGAACCTCAACGCTTTCGGTGGGTGTAGCAAGGTCGCATAAACGGTTTCAAGAGTTGAGTGTGAGCGTGAGTGTGCTCGTTGGAATTGTGGGAAAATGGTAAACGAAATTCCAGACTCGTAGGCCAACGGGTACGGTTGGAGGGAGGTTACGCGTTGGAGTTCAGTTTGTCGGTTGCACCTACGGTTTTGCCCGTACTCTCAACCCACTGGCCGCATGCTCTCCTTGAGCTCCCGTGTGTGCTATTTTAAACGAATACTCGCTGGCTGCAATGTGCGGTTCTTCCACCGCCCGAACTAAACTTCCCATACCGCATCCCAAAGGTAGGACAGCGATAGAATGGACCGGCGCGAGGAGGTTCTTTTACTTGCCAATAGAGCCGAAACGTATGGAACATACGCATTGAAACGTTTCTAGAACGTTAAAGTGCAAGATAAATCTAAAATCATCAAAGGCACACATCCACTAATATTGTAATAGATCAGTATTATGCGTAGAAACGTATTTATAAGCATGATTTTGACTATCAATGATTATTTTTCCTCAATGCGCTCGTCACAGGCAGCAATGGTTTGAATTTGATTTTGAAAAAATGAATTAATGTTTTCAAAAGATCCAGCGCACGCATCCCCTTTTCGCATGTATACCGTGCAGCGCCCGTTTGTTTATGCACTTGTGTGGGAGCATCTGTATTGGATTGAAAGTTTTGAAGTGAAATATTTTGGAGTTTCATGCACGCTCTCACCGGACCAACAGCGTCCTGCCAATCCACACGAGCGGGGCGGGACGGTTTCCCTCTCATCCCACCCGAGACCGAGCGTTCATGTGAGCACACGTGCCTGTCTGTGCATGGGTTGCTGGATGGAATGGGCAAATATTTTCCATATTTCACCTAAAGCCACAGCTGCAGCTTTTCACTTTTTCACTTCACTATCACGATGCTGGTGGGGCGCTGTACCGGCAAGGTGCAAATTGGGAGCTGCACGAGGCGCATACCGGGGCTCGTGTCTATGTGTCAGTAGTTTTTGTTGTTGTTGTTGTTTTGCTGCGAGCCTGATGTACACTTCACATTCTTTTTTTCGTTTCGATCTCCTCCCGTACACCGTTTCAGCCCGGAGGGAGGTGGAATGGCAAACCCCTGCGATGATGAATGGCCGCGTTGTTGGTTAGAGAATTTGGTGCCCGGTGCTTTCCACCCGTCCCGGCCAGTCGTGCCGAAAACCATAGCAAAACTGGCTTACTTTCCGGGGACTGAGGTGTTAGTTTGTTGCTGCAAGCAAACACACGCTAGCACTCGGTCGGATGGTGTTGCTTTTGTTTTGTTTCAGATCGAGGTGGGCGTTGTTTCTTTTTTATTTTTTTACAGCGCTTTCGCTATCATCCATCTTTCGTTTCCTTTGTGCATAGAAATGGGGGAAAATTTAAGTAAGAAAAACTTCGGATGGTAGTAAAATTGATTTTTTTGACCTTCTTCTTTCATCCACCCACTGCATAATGGATGGGAAGGAGGCTCTCGCGGCAAGAAAACGCATCAGAAAGCAGATAAAAGACGGCGGCGGCATGATCATCCACCGTGGGCGACCGTGCGCCTCCATCGGCGCCGTTTTGCTTGAGAAAATGAAGAATAATGGCTATTAAAAGCTGCTGTAAATAGCAAAGAAAAAAAAACACAACCTGCTAAAGAATGACTCGCTTAAAATTGACCGTTTGTCGTGCGAGTAAAAGTAGAAAGATTCTTTGCAAATATTTCCCTCTATAAATGCCAAATCTTATTGTCCCTTGCAATAGTTCTCGTTTTTATGTGGATGGCAGTTGTTTTGAGCGGTATATGAACATTTTAGCTGTTGAAAAACATTCTCTTTACCCATCGTTAGCTCGGTTGCTTGTTTTGGCACCAAGCATGAAAATTGAGGAAATAAAATTATGCCGATCGTGCACGACGCATGAAGCTGTCGAAGGCAGTTCCTGGAATGGATAAGAACGCGAATGGTTGCGATGCAGTGCGAAACAAATTTGCATATGCCCATCAACGTCAACGGGTTGAAGTCGAACGCTAAGCCGTGCGTAGCCGCTTTAGTCCAGCGGCTCGAATGGATCATTAGGTTTCTGACTTTCTGGCGTTGAAGTGATGGAGCAAAAAACAAAAAAGTAAAACCAAAAAGAAACTCAGAAACCTCCACGCGTACAGCGAAAAAAATGGACAAAATACATAAAGGCGTACGGCTCTGCACCCGGCACTGATGGATGTGATGCCGGTGGATTCACTCTAGTAGCAGAAGTAGCAGCCGAAAAGTGTTGAAATTGTGCAGTGCGTTTAGGGAAATAAATCTCACTCATCGTTCCCATCGGACGCGTTACTAGTGCAGCAGGCTTGAGAGTGAGGTTGGCTTTTCTCTTTTTTGGTCTTTATCAAAAGAGTGGTGAGACAGGAACCAACCTGAAACCTGTCGTAATAGTGCCTGGTCTGGCCTGACGAATGTGTTGTGAGGATTATGTTGCAGGAAGAATGGCGTGCACTATGAGGCTGACAAAAATATCGATCGTTTTTTATTTTTTTATAGGTTTTGTTTTCATTTTTTTAAACCGTGGACAGTGTTTTTAATAAAATCAATTCTGAGATGTAACAATTTAGCTTTTATTGCTACTTTTATCGGAAAAACTCTCTTTCTTATTTAATAATTTCAGTCACCGTAAAACCACATCTTAGAATCTCAACATATAAAAATCTCAGTGAAAGTACTATTTTTAGCTTTAAAAAAAATATATATATATACATATACATATATAGGATATATTTAATATAGGAATATTTACCTAAACCAAATCTTGTGTATATAGAGACAATAAGCACTAACAATAAAAAATAATTTTTTTTCATGTCTAACCATATTTTAAAAGCAGCAAACAGTAGTGAAAATAAGTGCATTTAGAACTATGATTCTGATGCAGCCTGTTTTATTATTTCCACCAAATCCCATTGTGGCTGCTGCCGGTGGTTGCCGTGGAAAGAAAAGTTTTTTGGTCACGTCACAATTAGTGTCACTCGTAGTGTGAGATGCTGCCGGTGCGTGACGCGATGCCGAGGCATGCCGAGAACTCCCTCGAACCCATCAGGTCAGTGCCAGCGTACCGTGCCAATACCGGTGCGTGGTTGGCGGAGAAATAGGGCCAAATATTTGAGTTTTTATAATCCCTTTGCCTCCGCTGATGCTGAAGGGTCGTTCGCCAGTTGGTGGAACTTTCCAACGTGTCTGGTGTTCTTTAAACAAGGCGTGTGGCAAAAAATGGAAAAAAACCCGAGCATACACAGCTAGATTTTCTCTAGCCCATTCCGGCAGACTGGCGGTAGTAGCGAAAGCACTCGCTGTAGTGTAGGCTCGTTCGGTTGGTGCTTAAGCTTACCGGGAAGGGCCGTAAAGGATTTTTACGCGTCCCGCAAATGGTGTATGTTTTTGAGATAATTTTTTGTCAGCGTTCGGGCGCATCCACTGGTACGCCACTGGTGGGTGGGCCTGTCATCGTCGGTGGGAACCAGGTTACAGCGCTTCACGTTCACGCCCTGTGACGTGGTGCATGCAGGAATACTTTTTTCAACCCGCTGAGGCTTAGTGACGGCTGCTGTGCGCAGACTGCGACAGTGTTAAGGTTCGTGGGCCATAAATTTGATATGAATTGAAGTAAACATACAACTCATGGCCGTCGGCTTCGCGGTGCAAATGTCTGTGCGGTGAGTGGAGTTCGAAATACGACCCATCGAGTCAAGCCACCTTCTCCGTGCACCCATTTACAGTGGGCCACGCGGCTATGTTCCGTAGTTCATCCGGCGAAGCTATATCAGGCTCGGGAGCGAAAGGTGGACGATTTTTTCCTTCATTTTATTCAAACCCATTTGCAGCCTGAAGGCTTCGCGTCCCGAGTCTGTGATGGGGTGTGACCTCGGCAGCAGCTAAATCTCAAATCGGTCCAGAAAGTCATTGCAGCGATAGAGACAGGCAGGCAGGCAGGCAGGCAGGCAGTTGTTTCGGGTTTGTTGGTTCGACCGTAGTCACAGTTCTAGGGAATAGAGCCACCGTGCCTGAGGCGACGACGATAAAGTGCTTTATACTCATCCTATTTTACGGCGAAGAAACTTCTCGTTGTGGCACCAGCCGCTGACAATGCCGACGACGATCAGAATGCCAATTGAAAATGGGCTTGCTGCGATTTTTTTGCAGTCTTTCTCTGCCGATTTGCTTCACCGTCGGCATTTCCTGAAGCATGTCAACAACGAGCAAAACTTCTGGACAGAGAGCACATTCATTTACGACAGCATTGATCAGCAATTGGTTGGTATTATAAGAGCATTATTTTATCACGAGAGTGATCTTTACGCAATTTTTCATTCATTAACTGCAACAACACGAGAAAATTGCATTTTTAAGCTATAAAATTCTGATACAAAATTTATTCCAACTGCAAAATACCTATTTCGTAGAAAAGCCGAGCTCTGGTCTACTTTCATGATAAAATTCGTACCTTTTTTCTCTCACTAGTGCGCAAACCTATCGGAGCCCAAATTCCACCCCAAAAATGGTGGTGGCACATTCCTGTGAGTCAAATATTCGCCATACCGAACGCCTCGCTGAGTGAGACTGCAAAATTTGATACCAAAAATTAGGCACTTGTCAAATTTTTCGAATATTCTCCCATCATTTTTAGCCAATGTTTCGACGATGAGTGAAGCCTTGCGCATGCGGGTGTGTGTGTGTGTGTGTGTGTGTGTGTGTTTGGCGCAGTGGCTGAGCGTGTACCCAGCTGGTACATGCACTGGTGATGGTTGGGAAACAGAACATTTCCTCGAAACAGTGTATTAACTTTGCAGCGGGCCGGTGTGGAACGATGTTTGGCTACCGAAGCTACAACGTACCATATTTCATTTTTATGCGATGCACAACTGCGGAACATGCACGTCGGCTGGCTGTGGAATGTTCTGCTCCTGTTTGGATGTAGCTGGAGAGGCATGTCGACTCGAGCATACCGTGTAGTAACTGGGAGCGATGTTTATGTGCCGTGGGGTTGATTTGGGTGCTGTAAAATGGGTTTGTGAAGTTCTTTTAATATTATTAAGTGAAGGTAATCGAGGCTGTAAGCGCTAATTTTTTTGTATTTTAAAATGTTTTCATGAGAAAGATAAAGACGAGACCATCAATAAAATTTGTTGTAGTAGTAGCAGCACGATTTACAAAGCCAGCAGCAAATTTATGCATTCTAATTTACAAACCATCAACGAGCATGTTAAATTGAAAATGAACATGGACCTGTGTCGTGTACGATGAGCGAAAAAAGGCAAAAAAGACACAAGCTTAAATTCATGAACACACACATACGATGGAAAATTCGCCTCCTATCTCTACACATAGTCTATCAAGTGAAAAAAAAAAACATATCCTTCAAACTGATCGGATCTAGTGTTTGGTTTTGCATTTTTATTTATTGTAGCGTGCATTGAACGCATTTGAAATGCGACAGCATTTAAAAATGGTTCGGTTGAATGCGTTCCTGGGCACGGCAGACAAAACAACAACAATTTAGGTGCCGTTTTATCTTTCCCCCACGTATGTGAATATTCTGTGAGGATTATTTTGATTGAACGAATTTCGTGGAACATTCCGTGGAACAATGATGAATAGCGGCGCAACGCTGAGAGTGATGGTGAGGTTGTAAAATATCGTCCTTGGTTTGCCCAGAATGGAAAAATTGTGCCGTTAATCGTTGCATGAAATACGCACACACATTTGAGAGCGATGAAAACGAATTGTTTATAATATATTTATTTTCTTTTGAGAGTTTTATTGTTAACTACGAGCGAAAGCGGGAAACAATACTTCTAATGGATTAATATGTAAAACTGTTCCCAATGTAACGGTGCCAGTAAAGCTGTCTGTCGTCACACTTTTTTCCACATCGCTGGCATGTTGACAGCAAAAGCAACAACGGTCCAAATAAAGCCTTATCAGGTGCGGAAGAAAAACAATTTTCCATCCTCCTTCCACGGTAGGGAGAGTTGGAGTGGAAAACACGAAGCCAAACGGACGAAAGTGTGTACGTGTGGCAGCGTACGAGTAAGGAACAGTTTTCGCAAAACTCAGCAGAAGCTGGACATGATCTGCCCGGACGACGGATGGTCAGATGTTCGGTGGCCACGTAAACATGATTGCGTGGCCTGCCGTAACTAAATAAATAAATAACTGAATAAATCAAACAAACACCAGCTCCTGGGGGGGCGTGTGAGAGCGGAACGCACGCCAAAGCACGACAAAATACGACGCCATCAATCATCATAAATATTTCATCATCGCACATCGCCACTGACGGCGCCGTTGTTGACGATGTTTTTTGAGGGATTTCTTTCCGTATCCATCGTGACAGGGCTGTCCGTACCGTCCGCCTGCATCCGAAGGCTCATTTCTGCAAGTATGTATGTTTGAAGGGGGAGGTAGAATGCACTGTAGCGGAAATAGCGAGCAATCGGGCATCTGTTTGTCGGCAGCCCGAGCAGGTGCAATATGAAAAGATGGAAAGACGGGTTTGTGAAGCATGAAACAGGTAGTATCAACATTGACAAAGTAAGACGAGGAAGTTGCTTTTGTGTGAACGTGGCTATGTCAGTTAATTATGGAATGAGAAAACATGAATTTCATTTGATAGAAAAAAATAAATTAATCATTTGTTTGATTGAATCTTGTTAGGGCCTGCTTTTAGTTCATTGCATGATTGAAAATACCATATAAAATATACGTTTGTAATAATTCTCACGCCTGAGGGGCAAGCGAAGAATTTAAATATTAATTTTAGTTGAATAAAGCATTCGCATTTACGCTCGGTATGCACTTCCATGCATGCAATTCTTCTAACCTTAAAAAGCAGCAGCGGAGCAGGTCACAAAGCAGAGCTTTTT
>JXXA01003994.1:0-11956 GCA_000956255.1 Anopheles punctulatus | reverse complement strand
AAATGAAAAGTGTGAATTCCTTCCTGGTTGCGTAAAGCATCAATATTCATCAATCACGCGCGCGTCATCTCCCCACACCTCGGCAGCACACGGCACGTACGCGGGGGGTTTTCTGCGAGAAGAAGCTGTCTGGCGCAGTGTTTTGTGTTTTTGTTTTCTTTCTTTTTTGTCTCCGTTTTGGTTTTCTCTCTTTCTCTCTCTCTCTCTCTCTATTTCTCTTTCTCTTTTTCTCTCTTTCTCTCCTAACTCTCACGTGTAATTATATATCGTTCTCTCTTTCTAAATCGAAACGAGCAAACATGCGAAAAACACTTCATGTGTGTCTGTGGCGTCCAAGGAAGTTGTGACCGAAAAAGTGATTTCTGGCTCTGCTGTGAAGGAACAGACATCATCCCCCCTTTTTGCCGTGCGCTGTGTTCTCACCCCATTCGCAAGAGTCTGTTACTGTGCGTCATTTCGCAACTGACACCATGGATCTCGAGGAATCTGACTTGTTTACTACATTTATCATTCCATGTTCTTTTTGTCCTGTACTGTATGTTGTCGTGAAAAGCAAATGTTTGTATGGCACTGTAAGGATGTTGACAAAAGTACCACTTGCGGTACAATATTTAACCAATTGAAGCATTGTTCTCATGGCGATTTGTATTCGAAAACGGTATCTGACCGGCCAGCTGATATTACTGGAAAGATCAGCTAACAATTTTGAAATGATTTTTATGTGGTACTTTATCCACAAAGCTTTTTTTTTGTAAAGTTTGATAGCTAAAACCTATTCAAACTGTTGATACGTCCTCAACATATACGTGTGTTTGTGTATCGTTTGAAGACATATTCTACTGCTGATCATGCTTATCGCCTATCCCGTGCCATCATCACCAGTCTACTAATTAATCCACATTATTTTTTTCTTGTTTTTTATTTATTTTCAGGATCTATATATATCTCGTATTGTTTTTGTTTCTCTCTCTTCTCTCTTTCTATCTTTCTCTATTTCTCGTTTTGTTTCATCTACTTCCCTGCGCGTGCCAAAATCACGCTATCTGTGCAAAAGTACCACCAAAAGAAAGATACACAAAGTACTACTACTACTACTACTACTACTACTACCGCTACTACTACCACTACTACTACTATTGTTCCATCGTCATCATGTCATACTTTGAATCTTTGCAAAGACATAGGCCAAAACATGCCCGTCCGGCTGTCTACTACTATCATCACTACTACTACAACTGCCTACTGCCTACCTCTACTACTACTACTGCTACTATCACCACCACAACCACCATAACTACTACCAGATCTTTCGTTGGTCCTTTTGCGCAAACACTTTCCCAAGCAATGGTCGATGATCGGGGACCGTATGACGTGTCTGACTGATCTTACTGTGTAGTAACAGTAGTAACAGTACGATTCACAGCACACGTGGCGAGAAATGTGTAAAATAGTTGTGAACTTGTTGGGATCCATCCTCACACAAGTTGACTCCCCCAGATCCATGGAAGAGGTTAGAATTGATTTCTCATCTGTTGTTTTCTTTCATTTCAACATATACTTTTACATTCTAGTTTGCGGACGGAAGAACAATTTCGTACGATGTTGTTTTTTTTTTGCTCACAATAAGAAGTTTTCTTATCAGATAAAAATTGTACTAAAAAGTTTCACATGAAGAAACGTATATAGAGCCGTTTATATTGCTGGAACCAGTTGTTTCGGTTCTGAAATTCGAGTCAGATGTATTATTTTTGTCTAATTCATCTGATTTGAAACTTTTTTACGTGATAGCTAAAGCATATGAATATAATTATCTTTTGAACTACCAATGTACATGCTAGAAAACCTTACCTGAAGCTTAAGCTCTCGTTTTGAACCGTGTAAACCAGCTCGGAAGCGACACTTGTAAAGTTGAATCGATGTTGAGATTCTTCTAAAGTGACTTATCTGTTTGTCTTACTTTCGAATGAGATATTCCTACAAAGTATTTCTTGAATTGTTACAACAAAATGAATAACATTAACGCACTGCATTATTCGTCGTTAAGTTATGCTTTTATAACTACTGATTATGTTAGAGCTAGCATACGCTGACACGGTGAACGGCGTTTTAGTACTCGCTTTTAGTACAAGCATGCTTGAATAGTGTCCCGTCCATAAAAATCATAAATACGACCGTACTATCAGTGAGAAGCAGATATGTTTTTTAGTGCTCTTAACATTTTGTGCAGTGCCGAATAAATATGAATTCTCAACTACATAGCAGACAGATAAGTCGTTTTAGTAGCATATTATAAACAACATCATCTACGCACATTTACACTGGCTACTTTGATTGCTATTGTGCGCTTTAGTCAGTGAAAACAGTCGGAAGATTTTTACTGCAGCGCATTAAATGCGACATTTTGTTTCGGAAAAAGTCACGAACGATCGCAACTCTTTTTGCAATGGCTTCCTTCTGCCACTTCCATGAATTCCCTACCACTAGTAACACTGGAAGGAAGCTCTTTTACTTCATTAAACACTGTTCCACACCCCCCGCCCGGTTCCATACCATAACTTCCTTTTTTACACCCTTGGCGACGTAAAAAAGTCTCCAAAACGCAGGGAGAAACAAATTCGAAAACGAATACGAGATAGCATTGTTGTTTAATGAACGTGTGTGCGTGTATCATCTCGTGTAGATTACGCTTCTCCGCTACTACACCCGATGGTACGCGTCAGTTTGATCAGCTGTCTGTTGCGTGCCGTACTAATGCCGTCCGTTCTCTCCCTCCATCCTCCTCGCAGAGCCAAAGATTCTACCGTACATCACGCAGCCGATTTACGATCTGCGCCAGATTGGGGATGTGGCGTTCGGGCCGGGTACCCGGTCGGCACTGGCGGGCATGCTCGGTGGTGCCTTCTCCCGCCTGACGCCGGAGCAGCAGGAGCTCGTATCGCGCGCGAAGAAGTACGCCATGGAGCAGAGCATCAAGATGGTGCTGATGAAGCAAACGCTGGCCCATCAGCAGCAGCAGCTGGCCAGCCAGCGTACGCAGGTCCAGCGACAACAAGCGCTAGCGCTCATGTGTCGGTAAGTGAATGGCTTTGTCGTCGTAGCACGAAGCCAAAAACCAACGCAAATGATGTGAACCTAGTATGATACGTTTCTGAACAGTGGAAAACGTTGATTTTCGAATCCATTTTCGTGCTTATTTGATGCTAATTATTACAAGCTGATAAGATCTGATCGTTTAACAATTGAAAGAAGTGATTTTACCGATGCTTTTCTGCTCAAATTTTCGTTATTTTAATATGCCTCCTTATGCATCTCGTTTCTCTACAGCGTGTATGTCGGCAGTATTTCGTTCGAGCTGAAAGAGGACACGATCCGGGCGGCCTTCCTGCCATTCGGTCCGATCAAATCGATCAACATGTCCTGGGATCCGATCACGCAGAAGCACAAAGGGTTTGCGTTCGTCGAGTACGAGATACCGGAAGGCGCCCAGCTGGCGCTGGAGCAGATGAACGGTGCGATGCTCGGTGGGCGTAATATTAAGGTCGGCCGGCCAAGCAATATGCCGCAGGCGCAGCAGGTGATCGACGAGATCCAGGAGGAGGCGAAGAGCTACAATCGCATCTACATCGCCTCGATCCACCCGGACCTGACGGAGGAGGACATCAAGAGTGTGTTCGAGGCGTTCGGGCCGATCATGACGTGCAAAATGTCGCAGGGTAATGCGGTCCACACGCACAAGGGCTACGGGTTCATTGAGTACCAGACGAACCAGTCCGCCATCGAGGCCATCGCCAGTATGAATCTGTTCGATTTGGGAGGACAGTTGCTGAGGTAAGTGTCATGGGTATGAGTGCTGCGCTGTATTCGTTTTGCTAATTGCCACTCCTTGTCCATCTTCTACCCGCAGGGTTGGCCGTTCGATAACGCCACCGAACGCGCTGATGGGACCAGCGGCCAATTCCGCCATGCCGACAGCGGCAGCCGTCGCCGCCCCCCGCCGCGGCAGCTCCTGCCAAGATTCAAGCCATGGATGCGGTGGCCACGAACACGGTGCTCGGTCTGTCTACGGCGTCCCCCGCGATTAAGCTCGGTCTGACCGGCCTTCCGCTCAATCCGGCGATTACGGGCGCCGCCAGCGCCGGGTTTGTGGCGCAGGCCCAGTTGGCCGCGGCAACACAGGCCGCAGCCGCCATCAACAGTCAACCGGGACTGCTGGTACCGCCCGTCTCGCTTGCCCCGTCCCTGCTGGTGAATCCAGTGCTCGGGGCTGCCGCCAAACCGTTACCCACAGTATTGAGCCAGGCGAATCCGGCCGCGGTAGCTGCTGCGGGAGGCCCCGCAGCCCTTTGCAGCTGCCGCCGCACCCAACGCCACGGCCGAGGACGTGTACAAGAAGGCGCAGGAAAAGCAGCAGGAGGAGCTGCAGAAGAAGCTGCTCGAGGAGGGCGAACCGCAGACACTGCAGCAGCAGGAATCGATGTCGATCAAGGGGCAGAGTGCGCGGCATCTGGTGATGCAGCGGCTGATGCGGCCGCGCGAGAGCAAGGTGGTGATACTGCGCAATATGGTCGGTCCGGAGGACGTGGACGAGACGCTGCAGGAAGAGATTCAAGATGAGTGTAGCAAGTACGGTGCCGTGGACCGGGTTATTATCTACAAGGAGCGCCAATCGGAGGGCAACTTTGCCGAGGACGACAACACGGACGTGATCGTGAAGATCTTCGTCGAGTTTTCGCAGGCGACCGAAGCAGATAAAGCCCGGGAATCACTGAACGGTCGCTACTTTGGCGGCCGGTTGGTCAAGGCGGAGTCGTACGATCAGGCTCTCTTTGACCACGGCGATCTGTCTGGCTAAACCGGAACGAAGATCCCCGATGCTCGCGGGGAATTTCGGACATGTTGGCAGTTGTGGGGCTGGAGTAGAATGTGCGTGTGTGCGTGCTGCAATTTGATCAATCAATCTCAAACCTACACGGGTGTGCCGCACACCGCTATTCTTCGTTCCAGTTTCCCTTCACACAGTATATCGATTTGCCAGAGAGATTGCTTGCGGTTGTTGCTTGCGGTCACACCGACGGGCAACACCAATCATCCCTCTATATCCACCAATAAGCTACCGGCCCCACTCAACTTGAATCCCTTTTGAAACGTGAGAAAAGTGAGATGAGTCAACTCGTTTTCTCTTTGTGTGTATTTGTTTGTGGATAACGCACTGCAGGCGCGTTGGAGTAGGAATAGGATGTAAGGCAACGTAAAAGCAAAGTAAACTAGAATCACCTCAGAAAACAAAAACAACAACCTATTGGACACAGTAGAATTTCTAAGCTACTAGGAACGACTATTTCTAAAGTGCACCTGTGCGTCCAAGCGCATCTTTCAATCAAGAAGGTTTAGGGGACATTAAGATACGCATCCTTTTTTTTCTCATTGTTGTGTTTGGTCATCAGTATCGAGTGCAGCGAATTGAGTCGCACAGCAATGGTTGGTGTGTTGTATCTCGCGCAATAATTCAACATAACGAAGAAGAAAAAAACAACAACACACAAACACATAAGGAATTAAAGTATCATGAACAGTACGAGCACCACCGTACGTGCTCTGCTAATATTTTATAATTTAATTGTATATACAATCTGCGCGCGGGGTAGGGAGCTTTCGCTTTGTATCTCGCCTGTATTGATCAAGGAAATATAGGACTAATGTCACAGAATAGTTCGCTAGCGTTGCCTCCTTTAATACTCCGAAAGTATGCCTATTTCTCGTGCTTTCCTTTGCCGGGCATGATTTCGTAATCGTCGTACTGCGGGAACGATCCCATGCCGGTTTTCTGTTGTTCAAGAGCGGCCGTATCCTTTGGCTTGCTGTACTTCGCCTCCAGTTCCGCAGCGTTACGTTCTTTCATCTTCATGATGGCCAGATTTTTTAGCAGCTCCTGCTCCGTCGGTGGTTCCTTTCTGCGCGTGAAGGACAGAATGTTAAGGAAAGTTTCGCCTCAGTTAGCGGTTGTCGTTTGGCTTACCTTCGACCACGCAGCCATGCCTCCCATTCGGCGGTTATTTCCTGATCGTATGCTTCCTTCGCGGTCGGCTCGAACCACCGGGACGGGCGTCGCCGACCGACGGACGGGTCGGCGGGTATTTCGTAGTATTTGTTACCAAAGTAATCCTCCCCAACGAAATCTCCCTTTATCTGGCGCGGTCTGAACGACTTCAGGAAGTTGTCGAGTACGATACGCATCAAGTTGCGCGTCGGTGGACCGTTCGCCATCGTTTCGAATGAAGATATTCCAGATAACTTCACTAAAATGTAGTATTATTATGTAAACAGTGTCGTTCCAGGACTGTTCGACCGGGTGTCGAAATCTTTTGCATCATTTTGTAAACAAACAAACCTCACAAGAAGGTTAATGTCAAAAAATCAGTATTAGCTCTCAACAAGTCGCATGGGCGACAAAATGTTCGGAATTATAATATATTATAATAGCGGAAGTGCGCGATGGAGCACTGACTCTAGCCTTTATGAGCTCAAGATAGTTATTTTAGTATAATGTTGAATGGATACGTGTTTCTGTTTCGTAATTTAGCTGGATAATTTACCCATTTTTTTTTGAATGTATTGTCTTGGAGGACAAAAAGCATATACTTTATTGGTATGTATTTTATATTCATATGAATTGAAAATCATTTTAAAGGGCGTTATTTACGGTCGAATTAAGGATGATTTCTCATAATACAACACAAAAACCTGAACTTGCTTTCCGTTATTACAAATGACAGATGTCACATAACCTGTTTAAGAATGACGTCTCCGCATGAAACAAGCTGTTAAACAGTGTCCCAACGTTTGACTTTCGTCAGGTGGGTAACAAGAAAATCTGTTGACTCGCAAAGTACGTGGAAACGTGTGTCTCCTGAATTTGTGGTGAATAAGGCGTACAACTGGTAATTTGCAGAGTTTGGAGTGTGTTCACGGGTGTCCAACGTTCCAGTGCATCGACTCACGGTGTTTGGTGTGTGAAAATCGGTCACAAAATTGCTTTTTTCGTACCAAAAACATGCGTGCGGCCGATGATGGTGTTTGGTGCAGCACCGAAGACCCAGCGTTCGTTTCACACCGAGGAATCCAACGGTGTGCGTTTGTGTTTGTGTGAGAGGATTCCTGAAGCGGCTCTACTCTACACAGCGCCGCTGCTGGCAATCATCGCACCACCTTTCATCGCCTTCTTCGCGTTGCCGTAGTGTGCGTGCATGTCTGGGCGCTAGTGTGAGTGAAAGCATTCCAGCCGGAGTGAGACAGCTAGCCATCAACGACGGTGGCGCTGCTGCTGTGGTGTTGAACGGCAGCGAAAAAATGTCCGGAGCGATCTGTTGACGACGACATCATCGCAGTCGGCTTCTTTCTCGTAACGTCGGCGTGGATTGGAGTCGATCGTGTGTCCGTTGCGTCGGCTGTAAGTGTTTCGGGCGGCTGCAGACAGGCGGTTCAGCCACCAAATATTGCCCATTAAAACACGGACCCTGGAGCATTTTCAGACCCCGCCACACACCAACACCGTCTCGTGGGGTTGGGCTCCGTGTGTGTAGCGAAAATTTTGGTGACGTGATAACGTTTGGTGCCGCGAAACGGTCATCGGTGAGCTATGAGTCGTGCAAATGGCACAATTTGCGCATAACTCCTCCGATGATGACTGGACGCTGTCGCTATTGCCGAGGGTGAAATGTGTCGGTGAAGAGTCGCTGCGGTTGTCGATGGCTGGCTGGAGAACCATCAAGTTTGACGTGATTTATTAAGGTTTGCATGGACGTGTCTCCACTGCACAGTGTTGGCTAGAAACTAATGAAATGTTGTCGTTGCAGCTGCAACGACAGTGGCAACCGAAAAGGACACAACATTCGCCAACAATTAGCACCTCCTTCTACGTCAGCAGGATAAACATGGCCACTGTGATGAACGACCGATTCGTCGGGGTTTCTTCCGCTCGCAGGAAAACGAGGTGTTGGGTTGTTTTTCACCAACCCGTTGCGGGCGTTTTCTTCCGCGGTACGGCGGTGGTTTTTCGAGCGTGAACAACATATTAGGAGGCAGCGAAACCTCATTAGCCTGCGAAAAGGAACGTACGTACCGTCGCGCCGTGTATGTGTGTGGTGTGAAGTGGGCTCCCCCGTATGCTGCCGTTGTGTTTGTGCGAACCACGCCGAACGAGTGTGTGCGCGCCGCCTCTAGTATGCACACACATTCTTTCCATGGCTCGGGGTCTGCTTCTTCCGCATCGCGGCGTCATCGTAGTGGTCGGCTGTTTTAGGCCTGGTGTGGTGCTGGTTTTGTAGCGCTAGAAGAAACGAAATTCCGTTCCATCTTTTTCCCAGTTGGTACGCAACAACAACTTCAACTACAAACCCTCGCCGCTCTTCAAAGCAGGCTCCAGGTTGTGTGAGGCAAACCACTCGACACTCGAAGCTAACGATCGAATTGGCCGTGATTTGGGAGAGATGATAGAGAAGGCGAAAAAAAACCATCCATAGAAAAAAAGTGTCTAATATTAACGGCAGCATCCTGCTGGAAATGTGAATCGAAAGTGGAGCGAAGTAAATAATAATCATTCGCACACCGCCCCAGCAGGCAGGGCAGGTTCGGTCGCAGAGGTGAAAGTGACATTGCTTTCTGCGCAATCCGGTTGAATGTGTCAAAAACCCGATTGCTGCGTCTATTTTGCTTCAGGTTTTCTTTCCATTCGTGGTGCCGCAGTTTTGAGACCGGAGCATTAAAGTATGAAATAGTATGTGCGAACGGAAAATAATGTGACGACATTTTAGCTGGAGTAATTGATTTCTTGCGTTTTTTTTTGGAGCCGCCTGAACGGATGAAGTTTGCAGGAAAATGCATCGTTTAGGCAAGAACTAATAGCCGAAAAGGCATTCCTGTGCAATTAAGCAACCGTGTATTAGCATCGAAGTGTACCATGTTGTCTGCTTCTACTTTGGTATACCGTTGATTTGCTTGATTTTCTTGTTTCTAGTCCATCTCATTGTATCCATTTCAAGGCGCGTGTAGTTCCGACCAGTCTAGTCTTCTTCCGTTTGCTTCTGTTTGGTGTTGCTTTTCAGCACTGGGAAAAGCGGCCCGTTCTAATACACAAATCATCAACAAAAAGTGGAACATACAGTAGGGAACAGGGAACAGAATACCGCCAATAACGTTGCGAAAGCACAGTACCGTTCTGTGGAGGAAATTGCGAACTGCGAGAGAAGATGAACCTCAAAGCGAAATAGAAGCGCATCCACACAACCACACCACACGCCCTGTTTGTTGTTTGGGGAAGGACGAGAAGGAGGGAGGAGAGGAATCGAGAAGGTGTGCCGTGAATAATGTTGCATTTTATGCTCGCTTTCCTCCATCCCGCGCGGGCCCCGGTTGCAAATCGAGTAAATTTCCAGTGCAATTATTTACTACTTTTTTTTTTCTTATCGCAAATCTTAACCAACGCTATTATCCTCTTTCGCGCAGAATTTTCAGAAGTAATGTGAACATTTCCGATGCGAGAAATGATGGTGTAGTACGACCTGTGTGAGTGAGTGAGTGATCCAAAAAAAGCCGTCGCTTGTGCCGCCGGTGTAAACAAGGAAGAGAATCGTTACATGAAAATTGTATTTTTCTTGCTAAAGTGTGTTAGTGTATGTGTGATTGTGTGAGTGTATGTAAGCGAGAGTGCATCTGAAATAGTGATGTAAAGTGATGCAAAGGCGCCCAATGTGCGGGGAATGATTTCGCCCCGGTGCAGAAATTGTGTGATTGCGAAGGAAAAAGGCGCGGCGATGGTCACGGGAAGAAGCTAAGTTACGCCCGTTACGGCGGCGTAACCGTGTTGCAAAACGCGTTCGTGTGCGTTTGTGTGTGTTTGAGTGTGTGAACGCTTGTTGAAGCGTTCCTTCCGTTTCGTCCTGTCAACCTGTTTTGACGTTGCGTTCCTGCGATTGTATATTGCGGTGCGGTGCGGTGTGTTGGTGTTTCCCGCCCGGTCGGAAGGACCCGGCCTGTGCTGCGGTGTTGGTGTGAGTTTGTTGTGAAACAACTTTACAGTCGCTTCATATTTGAGGCCGGTTGGTGAAACAGCAAAAGAAAAAAGAATCCTGACAGTGCTTTAGTGTTGGTGTAATCGTGCTGTTCTTCAAGGCCTGCTGCTGCAACTGGCAATCAAATCTCATCCTTGTTTTTTTTTGTTTTACCCGCAAAGAGCTGGCGAGCACAGCTATTGATGAGACGAGCAGTTGGAAAAGGTAAGCTTTTTTAAATTCCGAGTACAATTAAAAAATCATAGAAAAAAATTAAAACTATAATCTGGTTCCTTATGGTTTGTTGAAACGCTTCAAACGAGCGTGTTATTGTTATAAAAACAATAAAAAATCACCTTGCCCAGATAACATGAAACGTACCGACCCAATTAATCCATTTTTAGGCCTGCTTATCTATCTTCCGGGCAATCTATTGCGCCAAATTGAAAACCATTTGATTGTTAGTTGTTTGCTTCTTCACAGCAAGCCAAGCTATTAACAATTTCAAGGACGAACAGCACAATTTGAGACGGTAAAACTTATTGTAGGCGCAAACACGATGTACGCCCGTACGGAATTTCTATATGCACTTTTGGAACACCGACACAAAGATGTAAATGGTACGAAGCGTTCCTTCAGGGACTACCCCTACCTTTGGCGACATTGTCCTTCAGAATTTGATTGAATAATGATCTTCACATCCCACGAGCAGACTTGTGGAGGAGGTGTGTGTGTGTGTGTTGCAACGTCACTCATTTCTATTCTATAGACAAAGATTCATGAATATCGACGACATGGAGAGAACTTTGACCATCAACAGAAGTTAAGGGGCGGGTGAGGAAGAATCGTCTGCTCTGCAGCTCCTTTGTACGACATCGTGGATCTCCCACACATATGAGCCGGTTCGCGCGAGGCATGGAACGTTTCGTCACCTTCTTCCGCGATCTTATGTAAAGGAGGAGTACTTAAGGTTTTATTTTTTTTGCAACACTCGAAGAAGCACGTGTTTGGGTGTGAATGGAGCACACGAGGTTTTGGGTGTGTAGGCGGGCGCGGTGGAGCGCCTGGGGTGTGTGTGTGTCGTGACCCCGGCCACGTGGGATGTTGGCAGAAAATCGTACCGTGAAAACGTGGACTAAAGAGGCAGTAAATATTTTTTTCTCATTTCTTGGATAGTTTTCTTTCGTCGTCCCGGACAGCGGCGGCTGTCCTTGGCGACTTCTACTGTCGCGAGGGCACGTTTGATGGATCGTGATAAAGCGTGAAGACACCGGTATCGTCACTAATTCGCTAGCGAAAGTCAGCTGCTGGATTGTACGTAGCCACGATATGAAGAGGAATTTATTGTTACGTTGTCGCTCTGAAATTCTTATTGGATTTCGCACAGCGCACAATAATATATGCTTCCAAAGAAATGGCTTCGTGTTGGATAAATCACACTAAAATTCTTTAAATGGAAAGAATCAATGTAACTCATGAGATTTTTAACTCAATCTAGTTATATGAATCTTAAGCGTTTCGTGTACAAACGTCCCGTTTAAATGGATGACCAACTCATGCCAATAAGGATTCATGATTTTTTTATATATTTTTTTAAAATCCACTTGTTTTTTATGGACCTTTTTGAAATATTAGTAACATCCAGACGTGAAAAGTATGGACTTGGAGAGATTTTTAACTCATTAATCTTTGAAGATTCCTGAATAAAAGTTTGAAGATTCTTATTAGTTGGTTAACATAGATTCAAGAATCTTTGAAAGTTAATAACTTGTTTTGGCTTTATAAACAATTCCAAAATATCAGTTCCATCCAGACTTCTAAGATATTTGGATAGAATAGTATAACATGTATGAATCCAAATCTATCTGAAAATTGCGGGAATAAATCTAAATCACAAGCTTGGCAGAATA
>JXXA01003990.1:0-13459 GCA_000956255.1 Anopheles punctulatus | reverse complement strand
ATTTTGTGGACAAAATCTTCTACAAAAACGAACGAAGAGATAGATGTACGAAAAACATTTATTGGAATGAATCGTTTTCGTACATCTATCTCGTACATGTGGTGGACAAAATCTTCTACAAAAACGAACGAAGAGATAGATGTACGAAAAAAATTTATTGGAATGAATCGGAATTTTTAATGTTAGGTTTTTATATTCTTTATGTTCTTTATTATAATTCTGTCCGCCTTAGGCTACACAAAATTTACTTACTCACTAACGTAAACATTAAATACAATAGGATCAAGAAATGGACGGAGCTGGGAGTGACGACGAACAGAGGCGAGATCGATAGGTAGCTAGGGAAATGGAAAAGTTGAACAGATTCGCATAGGAATTAAAACTGTGAACTGATAGAAGTAGAGGATCATTGAAACCGATCGATGATCGCCGTGATGCAATCGCGAGGAGAGTGCGAGGACGGAGATGATGCGAAGGAACATAAAAGGATAGGAGCATCAACTTCATTGAATGAAATTTGCACATGAGAACGGTGAGTTTGCAGAGGTAACAAACCCAGCAGATGACAACGTGCAGGATACGGATGCAATGCAGAAGTCGGACCACTAAGGATATTACGTAAATCAAAGCGAGTTAATGTACGTTGTACACGCTTTAATCTTGCAATAGCGTTGGCACTGGAAGGGGACCAAATCAGTGAAGCATACTTCAATGTGGAACGGACTGAGGAACAGTAGAGCGCCTTATGACAACTGATATCACGGAAATCAGTGGCCAGCCGGCGCAGCATACCAAGAGCTTTGTTGGCAGAAGAGATCACAGTATCAATATGCGTGTTGAATGTGAGTCTTGAGTCCAATACTACACTAAGGTCTTTCACACTGTAGACACGGGTTAAGGGAACGTTACAAAGATTGTAAAAATGAATTGTGGGATTACGGGAGCGACAGAAGGAAATAACTTGATACTTATAAGAACACAAATATAGAAAATTTGACGAGCAGCAGTCCGAAAAAGAGTTTAATAGAATCTGTAGAGAGTTAGGGGTGGAAGAAAATTTAATGGATAGGAAAACTTTTATGTCACCTTTAAACATACATTTTTTTCCACTGTCCACTAGCTTCCATTCAACGATTCAACATTTATTAATATTGGTAATAACAGCAACAGAAACAACACTCCATATAGCTGTCTTCAACGTGTTAACATAATGCTTATTCTGCTGGTTCGATTGCACGGTGCATCACGACAACTTCCCCATTTCCCTGTACTACACAGCCGTGAGGATGTTTGGGGAAGTTTGAAGGCCTTTTACACGCATTAGCATTCCACTAGCAGCGATCACGCTCGTAACGAATTCCATTGGCTTTGGGAAGAGCTCAAAGTTCTGAAACTCAAACCGAAACTATTTTCAGCGTACAAAAATTAGAACACACATAGAATCATATCCTAAGGCCTACAACGAGGCATTATTATCGTGCTATGCTCGCCTGCATTCCACATTCGGTGCTTGCTCCGAATTCTCCGGCGAGGTTCGTCTATGCAGGAATGCATCTCACCACCGGTTTTGGCTTGTTCATTGCTGAGATTTGGGAATTTCTACGCCTTTTGTTCGGCTCGGGCGGTTTGTGGGTAGAAAGTTTTCTTGGAGTTAAATATTTTTATCACAATTCCACGCTTGCAAACTCGGATCGTAGTTGCATCTCCTACGGTGCAAGCCTCTGCCTTCCTTGTTCGGATGGATTCTGAAAGATAACGTCGCGTTGCGGAGATGGTTATGGGTCATATTGAACGTGTGATCGTTGAGCGAGTAGTTAAAGACACTGAATCTTGGTATTTACCTAATTTTAATAATTATAAAAAGTAAAAAATAGAATGTCAATCCGATTTGTGGTATTATTTCATTTCTTCAACACTTCAAACTCCAGGCATCCTTCGAGTTATAGCAATAGAACCAACTGCCATATTAACTTCGAAGAATTCACGGACAGGACAACGGACCCACCAAAGGCTGAGAAATTGTTACGATTCGCATTCTTTCATACTCCCGCGTCCGGGTGAAGTACGCCGACATACTTCTCCACTGCCCGAAACGCAGAACGATTGAATCAGGACAAAACTACAACTTTTCGCTAAACAGTGCTTTGGACACGAAGTACGGGACGGACATATGGCACTGTTTTGGGTACGACGCGGGCTTTCGCTTAAAATATTATTCCCCTCACAAATAGTTTTCGAGCAACGCAACCGTAACGAAAGTTGCATCGTTTTTCCGTAAAAAATTTTCAGCCAGCAAAAGGCATTCCTGACTGCGCACTACAGGACGCTCTTTAAGCAAGAGAAAGTAGTCGAAAGTAAAATCTCGTCTATTTTTAATTCTTGGTGGCCGTATGAAAATAATAGCTTTTGTGAATCTATTCGTGGAGGTAGTGCTGTCGCAACCCAGAACCTAGCACTCTGTCCTCATGGCCTATTTACGACCTTTCCGGAGCGGGGAAAAGACATCGTAACCTTTTAGAGTTTAGAGGGTCAAGGAAGAATGCAAAAAACATTGCGAATTAAATTTTCTTTGATTTCCGGTTCCGGTGAGCCATACGAGCACGATATTTTCGGAAGAAAAGAAATTGATCTTTGAGAACTCTCTTCAACACTTGCGGCGAAAAAGATTTGCCGCTTACAAACCCTGTAAAATGTTTGCAAAACTCCAGTTAAAGCAGAAAAAACAATACATTCTTACAATTAGTCTAGACGAATAACCTAGTGCAACGGTCTCACCATTGAGGTTTTAATTCGTATTTAGAAGGTCTCTCACGTAAGTTAAGCTGTAGAGGCTTAAATCTTAATAATAATTTATCCTAGCAGTTTTTTTTAGCGAATTCTTATGTAGAATGCGTCCTTGGAACGCACTGTAGCGATAGCTACCTCTCACGCCGTGTTGTCTGGTCGGGGAGTTGTCTATCGTGTCCTTGGGTAACATCATTCGCTGTCACTCGAGAAGTCCTCAAGGAAAAAATATGCCTATCCACAACGCCAATGATTATTGTTATTAGTTTGTTTTTATTTTCCCACACATTGTTTTGTGTGATTGTGTGGTATTTATTTTTATTTTTAGAAAGTATTTGGTGGATAGCAAGAGTCTTCCAATATTGTAAAACGTCTGACTGTGCTAGGGGATCTGCAATCTGGACCATGAAATATTCAGGATGCAGACAACAAATTGCGACAACTATAGCGTGTAAAGTGATGATCATGAGTTATGTTTTGGACTACCATTGGAGGGCGCCGGTATGAAGATAACAGAAGAGATCTGCAATATCGATACATCCATAGCTTAGAACAACATCATGAGTTCCGGAAATATCAATATCGGACGTAGACTGGAAGGATTCAACGGCGTGACAGCTCTGTATGAGGGATAATATATCTAAACCTGACGACGAAATCTAACAACCCACTGATTTAATAGACAGGAACAGATTATTGTAAAATTTTACGTGGGAATTGCTACCTTTCAGATAAAAATTATGACTAGTCTGATTTGCAAAGAAGATTTACCCATTTTGTCGAACTTATATAGAGTAAATTGATGATGTAGTTTTTTTTTTATTTGGTACTATTTTACCACATTTATAAGTAAATAACTGTTTTGTGGCGATCACTTTTTATTTATGATTAACATGTTTTCTATGTATTAAACGCTTCTATGCTTTCTATGTATCCATATGATATGATAAATATTGTCGAGGCATCGCATGAATAGAAATTAGTTTCGGAGTGTTCAAAATGACTAGTCGAGGAAAATTGAGACTTATAAAATCCTTGTATAAAAATCTTGAAATGATAACTCAATATCTTATTGGGCTTGACGCAGTTCATTATAAACAAAAAGCAGAACCAAAAGTAAAAAATAACACAAGACGCGAACATGCGAAGAGATAGAAACCTGTCGTAAAAGGGCACTGCTGTAAGGACGTTTCACACAAAGAATCTTCCCGACGTGCGAGCATGATCAGCAGCGAAGCGATTTTTCTTTCTTTCCCTGTTTCCGTCTCCATTTTCCATCGGAACTTCCGGCGGTCGGTGAAATCCAAAAAATCTGCATAGTTTGGGAGGCTAATGAAATAGCCATAAAACCGAAGGCGTGCGCCACGAACCCGCATACCCGCCCCGGTGTCGTGGATAAAAAAGGAGAAAGTAAATGTTCACCGAGCAGCAAGGAAAGGATCCCACGAAAGAGAGAAAATTTGTATCATTGCACTTGTATCGGACCATTCTCTTGAGGACCTTCCGGAGCGGTCGAGCCTGGTGTCGCTGTTTAGTTGGGAAGTTTTGAATTTAATTAAGTTCAATTCAATTATTTGCGAGAGTCTGCCGTTTCCCCGGTCGGGGCATTTGGGAGGTAACACCCTTAAACATCTTGCGCTTTCGGTGCTCAGCTTAACCGAGCGTATGCCGATGGAAAGTCTTTTTTTTCTAAACTGCTGATGGTGATGATCATGACGATGCTTACAGAGCTGCCGTGCCGTGGGGGATGCTGCGGAACGGTGGATCATTATGAGGATGGAGCAAGCGTAGCATCGGTTCTGCTGGGGGTTTTCCGTCGTTTTTTTTCTCTACGCTCCATTTTGTTGGCGCACGAGACACGACAAGACCGCGCGACACTAAGCCTAAGGGTGAGCAGAGTGTCGAAACGTATGGCACTATCGTAGCTAAATGGGGGACCCGGCGATACAGTGGGAAGAGCATAGTAAAAAAAAAAGAATCATCCGTAGTTGTTCGAGCGAGTTGACGGTGGAAATCGAAACCAATATAAAACCGAAAGGGAGGACACCCGATACTAACGAAGGGGATTTGTTGTAGCGCAGCGCATAAAGGCGGCATTAAAGGAGGAAGTGCTATTTTTATTACTCTATCGTGGTTTTTAGCAACCGTCAGGGCAAACCCCCTGTGCCCGTACTCCAATCTCGACGTACTGACGTAAGCCAAGCAATACATTAGGAGACGGAGGGTTTAATCTATGGTAGGGATATGAGATAAAATGGGGATAAAAAAACCAGTATTCAGTTCGAAGTCTGTGTTGCTTCAAAACATGCTTTAATATTTTAATGAAAATATAAGAAACTAATGAACTAGGCTACTGAAAAATTATTAAAGCATGCTAACGGATGTGACTGCTGCAGGGTCGTATGGCCTGAGCTGAGGATTAAATTGCTCGAAAAACTTTTACCTATACATAAACTTCTACAAAGTCATTCTTCATGCCACGCTTTGTATATCTGATATAAAATATTTCAATATTTATTTGAAAATATGTTCAATATTTATTTAATCGTTTAAATCGGTAGTTACTTATCCATTAAATTTGATAATAAAGAACACAAATCCTATGTACAATGAATAACTCGATTCTCTCCCGAGCTCTCTTTGTTTCAACGCTCTAAAGGAAGCTTCTCTAGGATGGCAAAATTTGACTGCCAATTAGTCTGATCAGGCTGAGATCGTACTGAAAGTGTTAACGGATTTCCTTGGGAAAGGTCAGGTCATTTCAAAATTTTCAACCAACGCTCCAATTGACCTCCATTCTCAGGAAAGCCGTTCCATGGGCACCAACCTCCCGAATGGAAGGATATGAAAGTTTTATTATTTCAGAATACTGCTTAAAATTATGCACAAACTCTAAGCACCACCGCAGACACCGTTCACCACCGGCCCCTCGCTCTTCCCTACCGGTGAATGCGATGCTTCGCGGAAGCCAAAGTACAACAATACCACCGAGTGGGCTTCAACCCAGGTGAGGGTCTTGGGAGGTGACGGAAGATGGTAGAAATATTTTTATGGATAAAGTTTTAGACGCATCCGGTGGATGGAATGTAAAAATTGCTGCTGAAAACATCCACTTGCTTCCACGCTTCGGTGTATCGTTCCATCCACTGGCAATGCGTTTCCACTGCTATACAACCTTATTTTGAATAGAATGTGTTGCAGAATGTACAGTCGGTAATCTTTTATCTGCTTGCTTAATTTGAAACAGTTTTAAACAATTCAACAATCTTTAGTTCCTTATCGCGATACTCATGCACCCAGCTGTCTCTATTTATAGATTTAAAAAATGTAAAAAAAAAGTTTCACCACAAGCTTCTTTACATCCGCCGGAGCATGACGTCTGACCCTTTGCGACACGCTTAACACCCAGCCCGATCCGGTCCGGTTGGCGTTGATGATGGTAAATAAAGCACCATAAACAAGGCACCACCCGCACAGGACACTTGAGAAATGCCAATCCATCAGAAACCATAAGCGAGTCGTTTGTCAGTCTAAGAGCGCCATTTACAATCATCACTTTTTGTGCACGGGATGGGACAGCAGGACCGGGTAAAGTATCCTTTGCTTTCCTACCCCACTCCTTAGGACGTTGATACGTTGAAGTGTCCATAAAGTGTGCCCCGGTGGAGGATTTTAAAAGCATGTTATCTGTTTACCAGACATTAGCCAATGAGTTCGAGTGTGTTGCTTTCGAATGAAGGACGTGATTTTTTACAACAAATGTTTGGGATTTATGGTTTTTCTGTATATTTTTTTATTCGATTCCCGACACTAACGTGACTCTAAGAAAGTGAGAGAAAAAAAACTTTACACCCTGTTGAACATAAATTGTCTCAGGCAGTGGTGTTTCATCTGGGCTAGGATGATCTTTTTCCTTATTTTTTGTTTTGGTTTGCTGTGACCTGCCGTGCAGTGTCTGGAGAAAGTTTCATGTTTCTGCAGCGCAGAAATGGGAAAGAAGCTAAGGACGCTAAAATGAAAAAGTGCAACCGGCACAAAAAACAACTACGAAAAGCGGTCCTTCCTGCCTTTCCGCCTAACCGAAACGGATGAACATCGTTACGAGCTAATCTGCCTTAACGAGACTAAATCTTTCCGGGAATTATCCCACCGGAGAGACTTCCAGCTTCGGCTGCGTGTTTGGGATACGGATGAGACGGAGGAGATGGTAAAAAGCAACGAAAATAAATCAAGTGCATCGCAGGTAGGATGCGGTACGTGGGCGATACTTTTGTCTTAACAGTTAAAAATCTTCAAGACGATGAGAAGTATTTCTCGATCAATTTCTCGGAACAAAGGCGATAAATATTCTAAGACTATCAGCTATGATAGTAACATAAACACTGGTAACATCGCAAATAAAAGAAAGGAAAAGAGTAGTCAATTTGTATTTTATATTTGTATTTATATTTATATTTGTTGTTTTTTATATTTGTTGCTTTTCTATAGCTAATGACCAGGTTTGGCATTCAAAATTTATTTTTACGATATTTTGAATGTTTTCGATCCTTTTTACTAACGAGTGTTTACAGAAAATAATTCACTAAAGCCTTGAACGACAAAGTAATAGATTGTAGTTAACATTCTTCTCAGGAAATGCAGTTTTTCTGAGGGTTTACATGTTTCCAACATAACATTTCCATGTAGGCTATTTTCTTTTTTGGTTTCTGATTTAATTTTCACCCAGCTGTATGATTAAATAAAAAAAGAATTGGTAGAAAACCAACTTAAGATGTACGCAAATAAACGAACCTCCTGTTTTTATATTGTGTTTATTGGGTAAAGTTTTGTAAGATAAATCTATTACATTATTTAATTTTGAACTTTTGCCTAAATTTCTTATCTTTTGCTGTTGTTTACTTTTACTTTTATTTTTTTAGCTCGAATTCTCTGAGGTCGATAATCAGCATAATATTAGCTAAAACACGAAAATAAAAAGTACGAATGGAACCCATTGACTTAAGCAATAACAGCATATTTCCTCCTTCCTCTTTCTTCACATACGGTAATGAGCATCTTAGTTTTACTATACAAACGCAAATCTATTATGATGACAGATCTTATTCATTTTACAGCATGGCCATGAATAAAAAATGTGAATTTGTCGTATACTTTTAATCAAATGTTCATGCGTTTATTTTATGATACATATGTTCAGAAATGATATGACATTAGAGAGGTTTGAATAAAACAAAACACATCACATTTGTTATGCAATTTAAGCACTAATTTTGACAATGAATGAAGTCATTATCAAACAAAACTGATGCATGCATGGTGCATCGAATATACAACTCCACAACAAGAGGCCAACATGCAACAATAAGGAGGCTAATTTCATTGACACCCGTCATATAATTAGCAGTGCATTTCGAAACAACAGTCGTTGCATTGTGCCGTTTCGAGTTTCTTTTTCCATGCACAATCTCCCGCAGCATTCGTATCCTGTGCCATGTGCCTTCGAATCAACGCCCTCTTGAGCTGGCGCTTTTGTCGAAATCTCCATGCTGCTGCCATTGGCTTGTTGTTTCGATTTTTTAAGGATGAAAACTTCCACAACTCCTACATCCGGCGCCGAGCTTCCGTGTCAAGTTTTCGCACATCACAAACAGATGCAAATTGTATTATCTGCGGCGCTTGTTGTGACCGGCTTTCTCCGGGCGTTCTAATTAATGTTCTCGTGGACAACTTTTCATCCGTCGTCGAGGCGGGCTTCTTGGCAAAGCAGGCTTGGCTATAAGGCTGTGGGATGCTGTTGGTGTGTGTCGAAAGCAAGCCGTGTGACATGAGATATGATATTAGTTACAGAATTCTCCACTGGCGTTGGAAAACATGTACCGCATCGGGGAATGTGTTCTGGTGCTGATAAGAGTGAAACAATCGCGCTGATTGCATTATTCTCGAGGAGCTTGCGGTTGTGACGCGATGCTGTGGTTCCAAAACGATGTGGTTTTGTGGTGTTTCCATAGAGATTCAGAGGATTATCGTACTAGTAGATTATTTGAGCGGTTTGAGTGAGAGTTTTGAATTGACAGACAAAAATATATGTACAAACCACAGTGGATAAGTTAAAGTAACAGCTGATATCTTTATTATTATTTTTTAAACACATTCTCAATTTTAACATCTATGATTTAAATATCATAAACAGCAATTTTTTTTGCATATTTCAAGATTAAAAATACTCAAGAATTTGATTGCAGAACAGTTGCTGGTGTTTGGAGGCTACTGCAATAGTGCATTAGGTCGTTTCGTACATTTAATTTAGTATATTTCTGGTGATGTCCCGTCTTTGTTATAGTTAATTGGCTGCGTTTTGTAGTGTTAACTCTTTGGTTATTTTTTAGCAGTATTTTACAACCTATGTTTGGCACTTTTTATTTAATTATGTTAAGATCTTATCATTTTGCATATTTTTTATTTTAATTTCATATTTCATAAAGAAAAACATACAGTTTGAAATAAAATACATATTTGCTTGAAAACGAAACATATTTGCTTGAAAAAGGACTGTTTTAGTCTAATTTATGATGAAGCAAATTAAGTTTATGTAAAAAAAATGTTGGTTTGTTTATATTTATATCAAAACATATGGAAATGTTACACGAATAAATTACACAAAAATGATCAAACTTTGTGAAATAAACGAGCAACAAATGTTTCTCGTGAACATTACAATTAATTATTTTTTTTCGACAACATCTTCTGAAGTTCATTTTCCCTAGCGATGCACTTGCTTACTGCATTATCGTTGGAAACCTTTCCTTCAGAATGCAAATCATTGCACGGAGTTATTAATATTCTGCAAACGTGAGATGTGAGGTTTCTTTTTCTCTTTCTTGCACAAAACTTCTTCCCTCTTTTTAACTTTGTCACTTCGATAGAGCACCCCGTCAATGGTCACATCAGCGTGTCGGCTTTTGCTCATCGTACTACGTTGTTTGCAAAAACACTTGCTTTCCCGTTTCGCATGTAAACGTAACTAACATTTTACTGCTAGGGAAACTTCACAACGCAGTAGTGGCACTTTTCAGCATGCTTAACCATGCTGGATGATGTCGATGTTGCTGTTGTTGTGAGCTTAGTGTGCTGAGCAGTAGCATTTCACCACATTTTTCAAGCTCACTGTTAGTTACCCATTTGTCGTGGGGAAGGCTCTTTTGTGGGTGTTTTTTTTATGCTCTACGTTCTACTTACTCCTCATTGTTTCTGTGCTGGAGCTCGCTATGGTCCTTTTGGGCTGCAAAAGCGTGACACAAGTGGTTGAAAGCTTTTCTTGTAAAGCGATTCCATTTTTCACAAACGATTGACACCCAGCAGCAGATGGTTTCGGGAGAATACATAAATAATTTTGTATTGTGTATTCAGCAACTTTCAGATGCTGTACGGCGCCCGTGTAACGGTTCTTTGGGGGTTGTGTAGTGACTACCATGTGGCTTTTCTCATCCTCTTGTAGCTCTACACCTACCCCGGTTTGCAATGTTTGAAAAGTGTCCTAAAATAAAATTTGATGATAGAACATGATGCAAATGTATGCGGTGTTCATAAAGCAGAAACGTGTTTCGGCGGAAGGTTGGTTGATCGAAATCGAGCTGAATGAACTAAATGAGCATTAAATCCTACATAAATTAAAGTTTTGTAGAGCTGCTGGAAGCTTCATCTGCAATGGTGTAGTGTAATGTATTTGTTAAAAATTTCGGGAAAACCCCAATTGTAATTTTTTTTTTCTCAACCACAGAGGTTTCCTCCAATAGGAAAAATAGAACTCTAGATATAGCCTCAGATCAGTTTATTCTATGTATGTTGTAAAGTTTGTGTAACTGGTGCGTATTGCACGAATTTCAAATATTAAATGACATCAATGAGTAAAAGTTTTTTTTGCGATGTTTTAAACACCTTAAAATGTTCATTTTGTATTTAATTTTTAAAACAAATTTCAACTAATTATACCAATATTCCTTTCACCACATTATTACCATCCGTTTTGGAATAGAATTTTGTTTTGGAATAGAATACTTAAAGACTAGCCAAGACTCATGAATCATCATCAACACATGAAGCATGTAGTTTTAAAATGTCAACATTGTTTTATAGGTATATCATGAATTGAGAGCTTTAAATGATTTAAGATGTTGTAACATTGTAACACAATGTTGTATATTGAACACAGTTTTCTACATTTTCCTTATCTATTTATCCCTTCATTCTTTTTGTCTGTAGCTTACTATCGGAGGAATGGTTGTTATTTGTTATTCCATTATTACGCAAAGAGTGAGACAAATGACATGTCTCTGGTATTAAATCCAAATTACAATTTTCATCTATTCATTTGAACCCGAGGTGCAGTTTCGACTGATAAATTTCTTGCCTTCACTTTCCGCTCCCTGGCAGAAGCGTTCCTTGCACTCACCCCATCCAAAAACGCTTTAAATAAATGGCATGAAAATCGGAGCAAATTGGCTAAGACTGGCAACCCATTCAGTTTTTCTTTGCTGCTATCCTATGAGCTTGAGAAGGGCGAAAAACGCTCCTTTCTGGAAGGCTCTGCTCCGGGTGTAAGGTACAATGAAGCCTGCGAAGTTAAGAAGAGCCACCTTCGTGAGAGTTTCGCACGCCTTAAGCCAAACGCTGGGAGGTGGAAGCTAATTTATGCCACTTGAGTCAAATTAAATCGAAAACGTTGCATTTTCGGTCACTATTTCGGGACGTTTGAGGAGGGCCGGGTAGGAAGGAGCGCAGTGGGGACAGGGTTTCTCTAGAACAAAAGGCATGACTCATCATAAAGCAGCGTCTTATCGGGCCGCTTTCACACAACGCGCTTTTCCACCGTAAGTAAAGTGAGTAAAGTTTCTATTCCTGCTCGTTGCGTCCCGAAAGTGTGATAGTGATTATTTACGAATCGAGCTCAAGGCTCAAGGTGCTTCTGCCTTCGGTAAGGTAGCGGGATAAGAATGGCGAAAAGTTAAATTGTTAGTCACCGTAAGTAATGGATCTTTAAGGGTGCTTTTTCCATCTCCGGTCTTTAACTGACGGTGGCGGCAAGTCGTGCATGTTTTTCGTCGAATGGTGGAATGAATTATTCATGGTGCAATTCCACTGCCAAAAAAGGGGTAGTCATTATGACGATTGGCAATATCGTTCTTGCAGCGGGAAACTTTTATTGCTGGATGCACTGTTGCAGATGATAAATGCCACTTAATTGCATAACAATTGAAGCAACTTAACGTTTGCGTGAAAATTAATTTAGATTTTATGATCAGCGTGAATAAACGCTGTTTTTTATCTTTGTTCTTAAAAGCTCTCGCTTTGAAAGGTTTTATTTCATTTCATTCTTTCTTTGACTGTTCATAGATCATATTGAACGAATGCAAATTCACATACCTCTCATAAATTTCACAAAAACCAAGAAAACCGGGCCTGAAAAAAAAATACCTTGCCAAAAATCAATTCTTATCGATTTAAGTCAGAAGCCGTGATATTTCAGTCCATTTGCGGTATGATCTAAAAATGCTAAAATTGCATTTTGATTCACACCTTTCTCTGTCGCACACGGTTTCGATCTATCCGAAAAACGCAATACCAATCCCGGCCAGCCCTTGGGTGGCACCCGCATCACGAATCGGGCTACGGGACGGATATCCGGAAATAACTCTCGATCGGAACAAGCACAAACACACACGGGTAGGAAGATTAGATTCGTCGGAAAGGAAACCAACGCAGAGACATCTTCCAGCGCCATATATCATCTGCAATTTTGCCATTCCGGCTGCGGTGGCTGAATCGGTGTACAAGAATGGCAGAGGCAGACGAGATATCCGAGCGCAATGCGGCTCTACTAGATGCCAGAATGATACTCAGTGAGAAAGTGAGCGAAAAAATCTCACATACTTCACCGCACGTCGAAATGCTTCAATGCATGTATTGTGGCATATTCTTTCTCCATTTCCTTTTTTTTTATTATTTTTTTTCGCCCCTATAAAATCCCGGTCTTGTGTCTTGTTTGGAATAATGCAATTCACCCTGCACCGGAAGGGGATTGTGCAGGGATGCATGTTAATCGCAAATCGAGTGAAGAATATTGAATAACACGCATGAAGCGTTAGCAAGTGGAGGCAAGTGAGTGCGTTTTTGAGGGGCTTATATTAAAAAGTGATGAATTTTTCGTGACGCATTCTTTACGGAGATTTTTGGTGGATATGAGAATTATTGAAAAAATATCTAGATAGAATGACCATTGATTTAAATATTTTTTTATTACATTTGGATTGTTACTAGCGAAAATTCGAATTTATAAGTGCAATATGCATGAATATTTTTAATATGTATTTTTATTAAATATTTATATTTTTATAGGATTTGCTACAATAAAAGTTTGCTGATTTTATGTTTTACCGATTTTGATTCAATAGAACAGTTCTATGAATAAATCTCTTCAACCCTACAAATCAGCTTAAAAAGCTGAATTATTAAGAGTCGAATATTTAAACACAATTGAATAGCTCAATAAAATTCAAAACTTATTTTCATCTAGTGAAGTCGTTCAATGTTATTCTGAGTTTTCACTTCAGAAAACTGAAGGATGGTGCATTATTTGGCAGGATTTATGATGTCATAAATGGGTTTATACAAAAAATGA
>JXXA01003989.1:0-10312 GCA_000956255.1 Anopheles punctulatus | reverse complement strand
TGTGTGTGTGTGTCCATGTTTTTGCTATTGATAACGTACGCTGTCGCCAGCCGTAAGCAACAGACGTCGGGAAAAAGTGAGGTTACTCCCTCCTACCCTACTAGTGGCACTTGCCAGTTTGACATTGTAACCGGACGGCGCTGCCAACATATCGCTTCTATCCATACTAAGCGGCTAAGAATACCACAAGGTGCTGCTACTACTGTAGATAAATAAAAACGGAAACCGGTCGAGTTCAAGAAAGAAAACTCTCGCCTTTGTTGCACACAAGCCAAACAGTGCAGAAGATTATTAATACACTGCACGAGATGAAGGTGAAAGAAGTTTATCGAAACGCGTCTGGCAGGGTTGAGGAGGAACTGATTTTGTGCAGCACAAGAGAGCATATGATATTGATTTATGCGAAGGTAGGATGAAGACGTCTTCCTTTTGAGGAGTTTTTGTTATCCTGGGAAGCTATGAGGAAAAAGAATTTTAGGACCTGTTTTATGTGCTATCTGTCTCATGTTGTCAATAACTACAAAACGGTAAATTTTGTTTTGTTGGTATCGGTTGTTTAGCTAGACTGGAAGCATCTATCAATCATAGTAGGTGATGTATTGCCTTTTATTATGAGTATGAATCCCTTCGAGATGATGAATATATTCAAAGTAACAATACGATACGTTTATGGTACTACAAGGATGACTTCTTATCGTAAATATAACCACGAAGACTTCATATTGTACCAAGTAACATTTCAATATAAATTTTTGAATATTTGGTTCTAGAAATTAACAAAGGTGTTTTTGGAAAAAAATTGTTTTCTTCACTATTTGTGTTATTTATTTATTTGCTGCAATCATTCAAAAAAATCATGGGTTATTATCAATCAGCATGTACTAAGGCACATTAGCAATATCAGTACATGGATCGCTCTAACTCCATAATAGAAGGGATTTTCCGAGTTACTACAACTAAGAAGTGCCCGAATTTAGCTTAAACCAATAATTGTTAGCATATTAAAACTAGCCTTTCGACAGTAAAATGCTACTAAATTTTAATTGTTTACTCGTGGGATGAGGCATCTACACGATGTTACAGTAATTGAATGAAGTCTTCAGTGGTCTTAGCAATGGTGGTCCTTTTAAAACTATACCGCATCCAAAATAACGATGGTCCAAAGCCTTTTCCCATTCTTCAAGTACTCTTTGGCTCTAATTTTGCCTCAATTTTCTCTCCATTTCGCAGACATACTCGATGGATTGCTACTTCCGGCAGTCGTGGGTTGATCGACGGTTGGCGTTCAGCGGTGCCCAGGACACGTTGGCACTCAGCATCTCCATGCTGGGGCGCATCTGGAAGCCGGACACATACTTCTACAACGGCAAGCAGAGCTATCTGCATACCATCACGACACCGAACAAGTTCGTGCGACTCTACCAGGACGGGCGCGTGCTGTACTCGAGCCGGTAAGTGTGAGGCCGGAAGAGGATAAAAAATCTTTCCCACACACGCACACACCTGTGCACACGAGCGTCTTGTGCAGCGAGTGTCGTTCCGGGCAAATGGATTGCCATTTGTTTTACCTTCCACCAGTGCCGGTTCACTCTAATCGCGCAGCTGTTGAGCGAAAAGGTGGTGCTAATTGATTGAGTGTGAAGATTTTTCTTCCCCACACACGAGCCGGTCGGGTGTGCCCGAATTCGGGACTGGAATTGATCAACCTGTCAGTGGGTATTATTGTATTGGAATTACTGTAGTGTACGCTAGGGAAGATTTTCTAGATAACTTGTCATTAGTGGTACATGTTTAAGTCTGCAGAGAGGTTTAGTGGTAATGAAATTATTTTATAATCGCTGAACGTGGCGTTAGTGTTATGAATATTGCATACCTTTAGGCGTATATTTTTATTTATTTGGTGCTAGTTTGTCCTAGATATGATTAGCACTCGTTAAAACCTATAAACAACCGGCAAATGATATCTTAAATCGAAACATTTTATACTATCAACTAATAAAAGATTAAGCTCACAAGCAAGATACGTTACACGAAAAGGCAAAATTTAATTCAATTTGCATAACATGATCATTTAAAGTTTACACAGCCCATAAGGAAGTATGTTGATAAAATATCGAGCGCTCTATTCGTTTTTATCCTCAATTAATGCTGCAAACGACAGCAACGGTCGCTTTCATCTTTTCGTTTACCGCACCATTTTCTGAACCATTCTTAAATCCTCCTTTTCGTGTGCTAAAAATCGTGCGAAACACAACATTTTTCTCCCAATTCGCGACAGAACAGCATCAACCGAAGTGTCAACGGAAAACCCATCAGTTTTCCACTAATTGACTCTCGTCCGCCCCGGACAGTCCATTTCTCTCGTGCACACACCGGGCAGCGTGGGCCTTGAACTGGGGAAGCGAAGAACATGCTTTCATCGTTTCATCGGATTTCTATTAATGCACACGCCGCCGTTCGGATATCTGAGCGGCCAGAGTGATGTCGGAGAGCGATAGGGATGGACACCAAAAAGAAAATAAAAAAATCACCAAATGGACAAATGACAAAAAACCACATCTGTCAATTTCTATACCCATCCGGATCTTTAAATAAAACGAATAAAATACGGCGAATAGCTCAATGCTCAAAAAAACGGAAGCGGACGACATCGCGGTGGGTCAGTTTCATGGGCGGCTAATCAAATGTGGAAGGCAGGGTAAATATACAACCGAGTACGAATCAGACCGATACGGCCACACCGAACCAGATAAGGCGAATAGAGTAGCAATATTGAATCGAACTGAAGTGTGTTGCTTCTACGCAACAGTCTTTTCGATCACAATTAAGCGTGCGACCGCAGGAGGATGCTTCAACTGTGCGTTTAATCGATGAAACTTTAATGGAGCAAAATTTTTGCTTCAGGAGTTAAAGCTATCAATGAAAAGCAATGGAGCTCGAACAGGAGCTCGAACAAGATTATAGTCTTGAATTATTGAGGAAATGTCAATCGAGTTCATTCTGTTGAAAAATTTTAGCATTAATCATCTGTTTCGAATGTATGTTTTGTTAAAAAAAACAGAATTCTATCCACAAGAAAGTAGGTTCAATTTGACGTTTGTTCAAATCGTAAACAAACCGGGTTGGTTCAAAGATGTACTGTTTTTGGTTTATTTAGCGTCATATTTTAGTATAATGCAGAGGATAACTACAAGTGAGAATTTGACAATCTTTGCTACATTGTAAAAAAAAACTCATCAAACACTGTAAATTTATGTTAAAATAGGTCTGAGCTCACCTTACTGATTAGAAATTTCGCTGCCATAATGATAACATGATCGATGATGATTATTATTGTATCATATCGAACACCTGCACGGAGGTCCTGCTTATTCCTACATCAAAAATGGCCTCAGAGCGGCTTAAATTATCGCCTATGCCCGCAACGACTCTTTCCCCGAATCACGGCGCAACAGCAACAGGATCGAGCGCGTCGATCATCGAAATGTTTCCCGGTTTGTTTACGCATCCGTTGTTTTCCCCAAGCGAGAGCACGGACCGGTGCCAGGGTAAATAGAAACGGAAGCACGCAAAAGGGTGGCGCTGGAGTGGGTGCGAAAATGCTGGTAAAAGCGCGCACACCCAACGCAAACCCAATCAAACTCACTCCGGGCGTTTGTTTGCCCGCGCTGTCGAAGTGCGGATCGGAATTCATCAATAATCGGTAAACTTTCTGGTGGGTTTTCTCGTGGGGCCGGTGGTGTTTTGTTTGAGTGTTTGAGGCGCGCCCGGTCCCGGAAGGCAGACGCTAGACAAATCGTCTACCGGATCGGCTCTCGACTATCGTAGTTTGTATCGTGCGCGAGAAAGGAGAGCTCGTTGGCGTCACGGAAACGCTAGTTACTTTTGACACTCGCCAACGTTGCTTCCGGCGCAATCGGAACCGCCACGAACCGGCGATACGTGCGAAATGAAATCGATTGTTCGGGAAAGTTTCCGCCCGCCCGTGCTTGCGGTTGTGTGGCCGCACCATCACATCCTGACACCCCGGGATGACTATAGCTGCTGCGGTGAGCTTCATAAATAATCATAAAGTTTAATCGGCCGGTAAAACGGGCGATATAGCCAGCTGCACTGCTGCCCTGGTTCAGTTCATTAACTGACGCTAGTATTGGGGTTTAAAGTGTACGATTTAAGTCGCGCGATGGTTATTGGATGGAGAAGGTAGCCACAAAAGCTGTCGGTTTAATTACTTGAAATAAAGTGCGTTTGTACGTTGATAGTTAGTGCGGGACGGTGGGCAAATGATTAGCTCGGTAGGTCGGAAATGACACTGTTTAGGCCATTTGAACTTACCACGAAGTCGAAGATCGTTGTAATTCTCTGTGAATTACTTATTTCAATTTGTCAAGTGTTAGGTTTGGTTTAATCGTGAGCTGTTTTGGTTCAAATAGCTTAGTGCCATAATGAAGTTGAATAGTTTATTTGAGCAAAAAATGACAGGAGAATACAGTAAATGTGTAGAGTACATTAAAGAATCACTAAAATAAGTTATATAAAAAGAAAAGTTTCCTTCAAAAGAAAAAAAAAGTTATCATCACGATTTAGACGAAAAAAAAATCGGAATTTATTTATTTGAAAATTGTTACAAATATTACCTATTATTGCATAAGACAATAAACTCTCACGCAAAAGAAAACACTATTTTCCTCTTGCGTCCCGGTTTGCGTTTCCACCTTCTACAGCGCAACCTTTTTCCCAAAGTCCACGCGCGTTTAAATCGTTCGTTAAATACCACCGCCAAATTGCATGCGAAACGAGCAGTTTGATCAACCATCTAATGGTCCGATTGCCGTTCGGTTTCAGCGCCAGCCGACGCCTGTAGTTAATATTGCTCGAGGGATTAATTTGGCGGAGCTCGGGTGGGGAATTCAATTTCATGGCCGTGCCACGGTCGAGTACCACGCGCTGCAATTGGATCTTTCGCACACGGTTGAGCGAAAGGTACGCGCTCGGATTCTGCTGTACCGGGGGTACTCGGTGTGTACTACATTTTATGGACAAGTGGTAGCGCTTCCTGGAATCGTTTAATTTTAGCTACCATCGGGAGAAGAGCGTGGGCTAGTGACTCGTGCAGTCTGTTGTGCCTTTGTAGGAGGTAATTCGATGTCGGAAGGAATATAAAGGTGTACAAGAAATAACCAGACAAAATAATAGTACAGCACAGGTAAATAATAGGAAAGCGTTCATTTACGTCCAAATAAGCACATTTTTTGGAATAAATTAAGGAAAAACTAGTCTATACATGCGAATTTATTTCTTTAGCGTTAGGGTTCTTGTCTCCACTAGAGCTTCCTCACGTTCACTATCGGGAATACAACCAGTGCAGTTCGGTTTTAATGATGTCAAGGACATTCATAAGTGTGAATCCTAGACCATCTTGGATTGCTAAGTACATCAATTAACTCAAGTATTGTTAAGAGAGTTTGCTCGCTCGGAAAGACAAAATTTTACTAATTTAACCACACTTGAATGATAATTTTGAATAAAACGTCCAACTAAAATTGTACCATCTCCAACAAGAATCCATCACCGGTTGATGCGTTTTCTAGCGTTGGGCTCCGTTTGCCACCGGGCAGCCCATTGTTGCGCCCAATCGAGTTAATAGGCAGCGGTGGTTCCTATTTCTTTCGGCTCCGGCGTTCTGCGGCAAATTGCCAATTATCGTTCCATTAGATACGCCGCTTTCTTCCTCGCTCGAGCGCGGTTAGAGTCCGCACGGTGTCCGGTGCATCCTATTAGGAGCTTATTGTGGCATCCCATCACGGCCGCATTCAAGGCTCGTGTCATTCGATACACAGCTGTGTCCACGGAGCGTCTCTGTGTGTGGTTAAGATTGTCTGGTAGTATCGTTTTATTTCATGTTTTTTCCCCCCCCTGTGATTATTTACTTCCCTTCTCCGCAGGCTCACCATTAAGGCTGGCTGCCCGATGAACCTGGAGGACTTCCCGATGGACACGCAGCGATGTCCACTGAAATTTGGTTCGTGTAAGTAATGTTTGCAAAATACCGGCTTCCAGCTATTATTGGATTGTGTTTCGCGTCGCGCTCTTTACTGCACTATCGCTGGCGGTTGTGTACACTAAAAGTTCTGCACTTTAATTCGCGGCACATCTGTTCAAGTTCTCGCGCACGTTTGCGCTCGGTTCCAATTTGTTTCCAGTTCGATTTGAATCCCAACAGCAACGTCCCGGAAAGTTGATCGATTGCGGTTGTTGCGATTGCGGCTGCCGGATTGCCTACCGTCAGGCGCTAACCATTCACGCAAAACGCTACACTTACGCACAATATTGGCTCCAATCATCTGTCAACGATACGGGACGGGGCACGGCCGGCGGATGTGGTTGAACAAGAAGTAAGATCGAAGAAACAAAATAAAACAAAAAACCAACACTCGGATTTTGATTACGGTCGGATTTTGTTACCCTGGGCTCCGTGTGGCGCGGGTGCCCTTTTCCATTCCATTTAGTTTTCGAAGCACATTTGTGCCCGCGCGTACTTCGAAGATCAGTGGAGCATCTCGGAAAACCACAGGAAACTGCGTTACCCATGGAAACGGAAGCCAATAAATCTCACCATCATCAGCAAATGCACACATGCACACACCTTCGCCGGATGTGGTGTGATTTTTCCGGGTTTGTAAACTTTTACTACATGCCTCACCCACCCGCACACGAGCGTCTCACCTGGGTTTGTGGTGGCCCGGCAGGTGACAGCCGGAATGCATCATGTGCCACCGTGCAAGCAGTCAGCCAGAAACGCAAGGATTAAACCTGCCCGTAGTCGACGGCAACGAACCGGAACAGGTTCGTGTGCTCCAATTCGAATAAAATTGTTGTTTTGCCCGTGCCAGAGAAACAAACACGTGGTGCGAAAGTATCGCATTTGCTACGCGGTGGCAGGGAAGGGTTGGAGAGCAAACACAGGAGGGATACTTTTTGCAACACTCCAGCGTGAACTTTGTGCCGACGCTCGTGATGTGCGTCTACCTACCGGCGAATAGTTTATTTCGTTGAATGCACTTTGCGCCATGCGCCGGTTTCACTAAGCAGATATGGTTTCTGCTCGACCTCCGCGAAGGAAGCACGGTACGGTTGATATATGCTGATATGCTTTTGCTCGAAGCGATAAGTAATATCGGAGAATTAATTTGCATATTTGCTAGTTAAACGTTTGCTTCTCAGCATCAGCAGCGTTTGTCCTAAGGTGCCTTAAAATTGATTTATGTCAAGATTATTACAATATGGTTGAAAATGTAATAAATAATTTCAGTAAAAACGGGCTTTGGATGCATTAATCTAGAGTTAAATTTTGATTTAAAAAAATTTGTATCTTTCATTTTCTGTTCAATTCAGTGGATACTATTTGTTGAAATTTGTTTAAAAAAATCGGGTGACATATTCGATATGAATTCGCGTTTAGTACAATTCCAAAGCTTAGTTTTCTTGAATAATCACACTATAAACCTCACCCACGTAGGTATTAGTGCCAAGCAGAACGGAGCTCGAGCAGAATAATCTTCGTACCGCTTTCGATTAAAGGATTGTCTTCGAATTACTGCCAGGCGCAATGGTGGAATGGTGACCGAATCGTTTTGATTCAATTAGCTCCGGTCGCTTCGTACCACGGGCAGCCAGTCGTCCCGTGTGTTCGTGTGTCGTGCCATCGTGCTTGTCCGGGCCGTTTTATAAGAATTTAATCATCGCAGGCGGCGTAACGTCGCGTCCAAAGGCCAGCATAAATCGTGCCGGCCGACCGTGCGGCTCATAATCAACTATTCTCTTCATTTGTATGCAAATCCACTTAAAGATCTAATCACCCCACATTCACACTGCGCTGCGCGTGCAGTTGGGGTTTACTTTTGGCGTGCGGTGAGGGAAAACATGAAGTGTGTCATTTAGCAAGAAACAGCATCAGCACAGCCCCAGAAGCCTACATAAATGCAAACTAAAACGCCGGCACGCCGGTTAAAGTGCACACGAACCGAACGAATGTTGATGCGCACGAAATGGACGAATTTGTGCACGGAAGCGACACCGAAAATCTAACCACACCGGTTTTCAGGAGCGGGGAAACCGAGAACAAATCACTTCAAAAGTGCAGTGAAAGTTTTACAACAGCATATCAATGGCAAGCGCAGCGTTTCTGCCATGTCGGGGGAAGTGCGGCGTTAGTGTTTGGTGCGTCGGGAATCGGGAGCAAGGAGAATCTCTGCACCGCGCGCTGCTTTTGCAAGGCGATGAATATTCATGCGAACATTGTACGGCTTGTAAAGCACGACCGGAAGGACGCGCTGGAATGGAAGCAAAGATAGCAGAAAGTGTGAAAACGGATTGACGTGGCCGTGGGAGAAAACGATCGCTGATTTGCAATCCATCCTGAGTGGGTGAGCTTGAGACATGGTTTTCATATAGCTCAAATCGTTCTTACAATGCCGTCAACCGTGCGATTTGGATTTGAATGGTTAACGAAAATTTAATTCGGTGCTCTAAATAATTGCTGGTTTTAGTTGTTTACTACGCAAAATTGTAATTTCAATATATTCCTCTTCAAGTACTTTTGAAAATGAAGAGAAAGACGATTGTCACATGTGATAATTATATCGTTCCAAAGAACGACTCTTTCCTGATGCAAATATTTTAAACTCTTTTTGTAACATCAAATCTTTTGAACTAGAGTTTACAGGCCAGAGAAGTAGAACCATGAAAGTCTATTTATTTGGAAATATTAGTCATAAGTTTTGGAAAGAAAAAATGACTCATGTAAACCAGGAATCACCAGTGATCCCATGGTTCTTGTGTGGGTTCCTACTCCCTCTTCTGTTTGAAAATTTGAAATAATATTTAATTGAATCTAGTCAACAAATTAGCACATGGAAAATACTTACAACCGACTGCAGAACTTTCTAGACAAACTCATTTTTGTCTGCATTCGAGGATAAAAATCTGAAAGATAGAAGCCAAGTTATAATAGATTTGCGACAGCGAAAGCCTCCATCACAGACAAAATGTTTCTTACGCCCATATAGAATGTATTGCACTTCCAAACTTCCCAGCAAGCGAACATGGAAGCGGAAACGAGCAAACCGAACCGAAATGTGCAATCGCCACGGAACGCGCGCTGAATTCCTCCCGGGAATCAGCGGCGCCCCATCAAATGGGCGACCATTTTTGCTTCTTCCGTTAATTACATTAAAGATGTGCAGCCTAATGAGTAGTTTCGTCCTGACGATTACGTCCGAATTATCCGCCAAATGGGAAAAGACTAATTACAGGGCCGTCGTCTGCCCATCTCGCTCGCGCCCGTCCCCCAGTGAAATCTCGCACTGAGACTGTAGCTTTTTTTCTCTTTCGATTCTTTCTTTCCATTTCCGGGATTTACTCCGATCGTCGCAGTCGGCTACACCACGAACGACGTCCTGTACCGCTGGAACAGCGGCCGTACGGCCGTCAGCATCGCCGACGACATGAAGCTGTCGCAGTTTGATCTGGTCGAATGGCCGGCCGGAAACGTGACGGATCGGGTGGTCCACAACACGGCCAGCGCCGGTGCAACCGTGCTGAACGGGCTGAACAACGCCGATCTCGAGCTCGGCCTCGGGCTGGATGGTGGCGTGGGCCGTGCAACAGGTGACGGAGGCAACGGCAAACTCTACATGTGTAAGTATGGTGACGTGAGACGGTTGAATCGGTCGATAGCAGACGTTCGGTTCGGGACCGGGCGAAAACTTGAAGTCTGACTGAGGCGGGCGAAAACTTGCGGAGGCAAAAACCTCTTCACCAACAAGCGAGATAAGACCGAGCCAGGCACATGAACGTTCGTTATGCGCGTTATGCATAATATGTGTGCACCCGCACGGATCCTGGACGATGATCAAATATGGACGAAAGATATTACATTTTTTTTAATTACTCACCGGCGAAAGGAATCTTCATTACGCCGGTACGACGACGGTGCGGCTCGATGATGGATATCGTTTGGGGTTCGGGCGTGCCTGACAACCTTCAAAGCGAGTATAATCTAAATTGTCGAACAAATCTTTGCTAAGTGCATGGGATTATCGTCGTTAGTATTCGTATGATGCAGCTTGCAAATTACCGTGCGACGTACCCAGCTCCAGGCCCATTTTGTCCGCAGCAGATTATTAAAGAAACGGTTATCAGATTTTTGTGGCAAATTAATGTGTTCTATTTATGGAGAGAATCATGCAAATATTGAAGATTATAAAAAACGTTTACTAGGATCACAAATGTTTCATAATTTAAAAAAAAG
>JXXA01003987.1:0-24330 GCA_000956255.1 Anopheles punctulatus | reverse complement strand
ACCTGGAAAAGATACGGTACCGCGTGGGTATTATGAAATCTACATTCTCTTTTCGCACGCGGCCAAAACAAAGGCCTGGTTGATTTTCATCGATCGCTTTCACTTGCTAATGGGAGCGCAGCACTGCTGCCCAATAGTGTGGCCGGCCAGCGTCGTGTGTAAAACGCGCGATCGCACGTGAAACAAAAGCGGAAAAGTCTGATTTTCTCGAAGCAGCAGCTTTAAATCCGCAGCTTCCCATCGGAGTTGATGTCATCACACAGGCGATGCGAGAAGGTCGAAACGATATGCGATGGAAGGGAAAGTCGAGCGGTGATCTTCAACGGCTTAATCTCGGCTAGCGGCCGGAATGGAATCAAAATATTCTATTCTTAGTGTTTTGTGACAAAGTTATGTATTTTTTTTTTTGTTTCAACTTCAACAGTATAGTATGCTTTATTACTTTTGCCTTGAGATTGGCGTTGGTTTTCCCAGCAACCACCAAACCACGTATACAACATACCCTCCCTCGCCACCCCCTGCCTTCTACCATCCCTCGCTAGACGCGCAAGCATACTTGTCGACGCTTTTCCGGTGGAGCATAATTGTATTCGCCTTCGTTGGCAATGGAAATCCGTTACGTGGAAACACGCTTCTCTTTGGAGCGAGTTTTCCGTGGAGCTGCCACAGGGGTGTGCTCATATACACCTCCACAAGCGTACCCCCACCCCCTCCTTCCCGCTGCTTCCACCGCCACGCCCTCCCAGCACACCAAGCCAGTCGTCGTAAATGGTGCGATTCATCCGTCCCGTCTAAAAAGGTAAGGTGCAAACAGCGGCATGGTCAATTGGAATCTACCGTGGCTGCCCTTACGCACACTGCCAAGCCGGTTGTCGGCTGTTGGCGCTTACGCGTTGGACTCATTGTGTGATACTCACACGACGTTCGACCCTGTTCCATGGTTTCCACCTCCACCCACAACCACCACCATCGGTGCTACTACACCGTCCAAATGCGATGGTGGCTGCAATGATTTTCGCACGTTGCAATTAAACATGTCTGTTTTTTTTTGTTTTAGTGTCTCTTCAAGGGAACTCAGCCTTAGAAAAGCTCAGCCCCTCGTTTACGGTGGTCCAGCCTGAAGGAAGAACAAATTAAAAATATTTTTTCAACAAATAAAACCTTGTGAACAGACGATATTTTAACAACATAAAATATCATAGGACAGTGAGTTGGAGAACGCTATATTTTATTTGATGAAGTGAATGATAAACATTAATCTACATGATATTTTTTGTTGTTGTTTTAACGGGCATTTACCTATTTTGACCCGCATTTTCGAGTATTTAAAAAATGGGCATTATTACAGAGTCGTTTCTATGCCAAATGTCGATAATGTTCCTATTTCATATTGTAAAATTTAATTTAAAAATAAAACCTTTGAATTACTACGCATTATCCAAATTAATAAATAAATTAAAAATCAGACTAATTCTAAGATATCGAGAGTGAGCATACTTCCGTATTGAAGCACTTTTTCGCCAATGATAATATTTTTCATCGTTGAGAACTAATTCATTTTCTATAGATCAACTTAACATTCAATAACAGTAACAATAGTTATAATCAATCCAATGAGATTCGAACATGAGTGAGGTGAAAGAACGTAATTTATCACTGAAATCTACTTCGAGGTACATAAATTCGGGTTCCGTGGGGTCAGCAATTTCATGCCGTGCGATGTCTTGCGAGGCCTGGCAGGGCCTTACAAATGCTAACAATCTAAAAAGGTAAGGTGCAAAGTTTGGCCAAGTTGAGTTTGCTAGGCATCATTTACTTTAGATGCGTTCTTAATAAAAATTTCAAAAATATGTAAATATCAATCTAGAAAGCTATGAAGCGCCTGGAGGGCAAAGTTGACAACGAATCCCTAACTATCGCACACGCATCGCGCGTGTTTGAATATTTCTCTAGCAGTAAGTCTTCACCATTTAATAGTCTCGCCGGTTGGTGCTTGGCTTGATGAGGCTTGGGTGAGCAATGAAGAATGTAGAACATAAAAATAAAATTTCCTAAATATCGTTCCAATATTCGCCTTCCTTAGTGACCCTGATACGTATCGAATCAATAGATAAAACTAGCGAAACATGGTTGATTTTATTTAAACGACCAAAAATACTAAAAAAAAAACAAAATCGTAACGGTGAAAAGATTCTACCAATTTCCAATAATCAATAGTTTACTTTCCCCCATGCGACGGTTGGCTGAAAATGTGTCTGGCGAATAGTGTGGTCTAGCCAGCGCTTCGCCACCATAATGATGTCAATTATTGAGCAGGTTTACAAACACAGGCCTCGTAAAAGCACACCCCTTCACGTTGCACGAATTTTTCCACCGCTAAGTACTCGAACAACACTACTCTACATCCACCCCAACGACAAATGGAAAACGTCGTCTACCGAATGTAGGAATGTACGGAATGAACTCAAAGTAGCGCAAAGCACGATAAAAGGCGGTAAATTGTGGCAGAAGGAAACAAAAAATCCCAACTGAGCGTAAAGCCCCGTCGTACCGTCGCGAGTCCGGGCGACACAGAAGATTTTCGAAAAAATAAAAACGTCTCGAGCAGCGGCGAACGAAGGGAGCTTATGAGTTCGATAAACTCTGATCCCTCAAAACCTAGAGAACACATGTGTGTTACCGCAAAACCATGGTATGGCTTACTAGCAGGACGAAAGATTCACCCATACATCGCACAACACAACACACCGAACCACAAATCAGCCACACATTACTAGTCAAAGAAGGTGAAAGGCATCAGTTATGATGGTGTCGACTTCGTACATCGCGCGTACATCGCGCGTACATCGAGAATTGTTCCCCGTGGCCGCTACGGTTCGCGGGAACACACAACAAATTGGCGAACGGCCAGAATTTTAATGAGGATATGCGCGATATGCGTCCCCCCTTACACGGATCCGTGGCCTAATGTCTAGCTGTTCGTTAATATTCACGCTTTGGAGAGATAATTCCAGCGAACTCAACAATCAATATACTCATTTTCTTGCCCTCTCACAGATACTTCATTTTAGGAGAGTGAAAATATTTTCTAGAGAAATACGATTCGAAACTTTACAACCGAAAGCCTTAGAACCGTGAATCATTCTAGACAACGGAACCAATGGTCTAGCTTCACGTACAAAAAAAAAAAAAAATACATCGTAAATGTTTATGAGAAATTACGACAGAGATAAGAATCTTAATGAGTAGATTTCTTCAGCCAACGGTTCCCCCGCTTAGCGCCGGTTGCCACTTCCAGAGGTCTTTGCCTTTTCGGGCACTCTCGGACGTACGGGACACAGGCGAATTGTTGTTGCATGAAGACCATAACTCACCACCGGCCACCATGCGGTAAGCAACGATGGCAAACACGACGGCATACACAATGGCAGCGATGGTGTAAGAGTGTCCGTATCACAATGAGCCAGCAAAACACAGCAAAGGGAAGACCAATTTAACACACTAAGAAGACTTTGCAAAAATGGCTTTTGGATAAAAATTGCAGTATAAAATCATATTAGTACAACATTATATTGTACTAATATTTAAAACGATTAAAAATTTTTTATCTATTTGTGCTTTTCGGCAACACAGCTGACTAATTCTGTTTAGCTATTTCGTACCCACAGAATGCAGCAATGCTGCTACTGGTGTTTCCGTTCCTTTCCGAAAAAAAGAAAAACATTTGGTTCGTCCGGCGAACCATTGCGAAGCGTTAGTTTTATTTATAAAACTGGCCCCGACTGAAACCGATGTCTTTGACATCGGTGCGTTTGGTAAACATTCATGTGTGTGCCGGCGCTTGGAAAATGCATCGTACACAGCTGCGGCCAGCTTGTGGGAGAGTGCTAGGCGCGGAAAAGAATGCTACAGTTTACGCGAAACCATCCCACACGTCGTTCTTCGTTCTTGGAAGATTTTTTTTTATGCACAAAATATGTGACAATATTTTAACAAAAACGTAAAACAATGTACAAAAAACACTTTTGATTGGCAATTAAATTAGTAATTTTTTTTAAATGTTACGGTCGTAACGACACCGAAGTATCTGCTTCGAAATTAAAATTACGTGAATCGTAGGTACCTACCTCTATTTCTTTTCGGTAGAAATCCTCAATTGTCGGATCGTATTTCTCTATAAAGCAGCCGGAAACAAACTGTACTGTGAGGGCCGACTTCCCGACACCTCCGGATCCCAGCACGACAACCTTGAATTCACGCATTTTGTGATAGCTGAGACTGAATCTTTTCTGGTGCCACCCCCTCGGAAGAAACTGCTCCTGATGCTCCCCTAAAACTTATTGCTGCTTTTAAACACGGGCACCGAACTGTAGCACTTTTCACACGACAGGGAGGCAGGCAGGCAGGCAGCTGCAGCACGATCAAATTATCTATTTTCGCAGGAATATTTAGAAGATACACACCGATCTTTCCGACTACCACACAACACCACTATCGTATGAAAACACAGGCGTACGTTGCTTTCCTTACACTGGCCGAAAACAACAGGGTCGAATTGAGATTTGCTTCCGCCGTGGCGGGACGATTAGATTTCAAATGCTCGTTTTTAGAACACTTTCAGCGATCGAGCGAGCATCGAAAAGCGGGCCACATGACGTTTTGCCCCGCGACCAACACACTCAAGCACTCCAGGGAACACTTGTTATTCACTTGCCCACCGAATGCGTCTTAGTCTATACGCGAATATGTTATGCACTAGCGGACGGCTAGTAAACTAACCACTGACACAGACAAATGAAGTACAGCTCAAAATGCCGGGACGAATATCGGACTCTTCGCGAGCGATATGATTTTCATGATGATCACACTTGGCAACGCACAGAGAGGGGAGGGGCACTGGAAGCGATGGGTAATTAAAGCGAGAAACCACTCACACCATTATCAGCACCATACACACAAACACAAAAACACATGGAAAGCTCCACACAGATGATGTATCGACAGATAGTGGCGATGATGATGATGATGCCGAAATAGTTTAAGAACACACGATTGATCTTGCACCGGGTGTGTGAGATGAGCACGTGAAACTGAAGTGTCGCTTTTGTCACCCACTCAAGGTGGACCCCACGCTGGACCGCTGGCTGCTAATCCTCCGTCGTCGTGTCGCGGTGCATAGCGCACAGTAGCGACGTTTCACACTGTGTGGCGAAACACAGCGGTTCGCTTGGAAACTGATGCGAAAAAAGGGACCGAAGAAGCGCAACTGACTTGGCTGATAAGACGTTTTACGTCGTTGGCGAACCCGGTCTGTTCTTACGACAAAGCTCGCTGCATGTGTCCGTATTATTTCCGTACATTCATAGTTTGGTACACTTAGCGATGCTGGGGTAGCAGCTTTCCGTTCGTCTAGTTTACACCCGATTGCGCATATGTACCCGGTGCTGGTGGAAGTCCGTGATGGAGGCTTATGATCCTTGAGCGTTGTTTCAATGCGCTCTCCTGATGAACGCTTCAATCAATCCCACAATTGACAATGTATCAGCTCGATAGTTGCATTAATGATAGATTATATTGCTCTTGGTATACCTTAAAACGCCTCACCAAAAGATGGGAAACACTTTAAAACCGTTTAGATACTGGCAGAGTATGTATGAGTCCGGATGTGTGTGTGTGTAAGAGTGGCTTGAGCACGATGTAGTCTCGTTTGAGCAACAATGCCGGATGATGATTAACTCGTACGAGTATGATTGAAGGCGGCGTGGGTTACAGAAAGAAACCAATATGTGGCTTGGTAGTGTTTGCGAAACGCCAAGACGTTCTTTGTGTTGTTGTCCGATGCTTCCCTTTTCTCGCACACTTGCATGCACCACCACCCTCTAGCGGAAGGCAGAATTGTTCGATAATGCAGCTCTTCACAAAAGTTAAAGGCTGTACCAGCGATTGTTTATGTTTGTTGCGTAGCACACGAAACGCTGCTTCTGTTGCTGTCGTATGTTTATGATTCTGCTTTCTTCACCGGCGATGATCAACTGCATTCTAATTATCCTATTCATATTCCATACATGTGTCTTCCTAACTTCTCTCTACATGGAAACCGCACAAACACAGCTACACACACACATATCTAATCACGTTCAAGGAACGAGAAGCATATTCGCCGCTTCCTGCACTACGAGCGCACATTTGTTGTCTCTTTACCACATCCACATGTGTCTGTCACGGCAAACCGGCTCCTGTAATGACAGAAAAATCACAGCATTAATACAACTTGCCGAACTTTATCTGATGCTTTCAATCTCTATTTTTCACAAATCCTAATAATAATAACCAATCATCACAATTAGTTACTCCAACGATGGAAGTCAAATTGAGTAGCTGCGTGGCATGCGTTATGGCAATTATATCATTCCGATTCCAATGGTTGCTCAGCATTCAATTCAACACTGTCTATTCTCACATACATTCTCACCAACGGTTTCTGAGAGATTCCTTTATCAACGCTAACGTCGCTCAAACGTCAGTAGAAAAACCAAAACAAAATAAAAAAAACGCAGACCGCGCGCTGCTGATAACGTGCCCAGAGTTTTCTTTTCTTCTTTTTCAAGCAAGATGCCACACTACAAAGAAATACGGACGATGTGTAAGCCAGCCGATGGATGCTTCATTCCAGAAAAACTCGTTACTAATCGTTCCACCATAAGTGTGTGTTTCGATGATATCGTCAAATATCATTCATATGCCAGCACGACATGTTATTTTTGTGTCTTCCCAAGTAATGTTGTAGATAATCTTCAGATAGGTAGAACAGCAAATCAATAAACATAATGGCATTTAAAAAAACAACAAATGCTTTGGTATCGTTCCAGGTGCTCCAATGTGCCGACTGCTATGTCTTAAAGTTGTTTCAGGGTTCTATGGCTTCAAATATCATTCCCTGCTGTATTCGCTTTCCTTCATGATGTGTCGTATTTCTTTTCAAGTAAGTATGCACAAAAAAGACACCTCGTGTAGCATGAATGAGGCTTCGGCTCTAAGTTACTAGCTGTAAAATTTGGTTTACTGCCTCATAACCAAAACCTCTCATTTATGACTGACAGTGTGTCAGCGTGTTTTAATCGACATTACCGTACCTATTGCACACACAGAGACACAATTTTCATGAAAATTTACAATGTTTCTTTTTTCCCTCTAGTCACACATTTTTTCCACACCTTCATACCTTCTCCCCACCCCCATTGAACGCGATGGGAAAGTTTGGCCATCGTTCACAAGTTTCTTTTCGAAGATTTCCACACCCAGCAGTAGTCGTCAATGATGACGGCCGAGGCGAAAATACACTCAATTGCACGAAAAGAAATCAGCTGGCAGTGAGCAAAGCTTCGTCCATGTTTGGCGGCAGCATAAAATCATGGCGCTACAGACTATTTTCTGCAAAATTTCATAACACAATTCACAAATCGAACAGCTTTGTTCAACGTTCCTATGCAATATTCATTCTTCGTTTCCAATTCATGGAAAATTCGGCGATTGTCAGATTCTAGTTGTTGAGATATTTCACCAACGTACACACAAATCTGTTCGAAATTAAGCAAGGCAATGCATTCCTCCGTCAGCATTAATCAACCCTGGTTTTACACGGTTATGGCACTGCGATAGAGTGAGCTATGACTATGCTGTTGCTATTACGCACACTCTCTCGCTTTCACTCCTCCGCGTTGTCTGGACCAACACACTGGTGGTAAGCCACGATGGGACGGGAACGGACATAGCTCTATGTGTAAACGTAACGTAGTTAACAGTTCCGGCCTACGATGAGAAACATTTTCACCTGCCGCAAACATTTACAGCATACCGATATAAAAAAAATTAAACAAGCTCATACTTCGCTCATTTAAATGCTTGTGTCATTCAAGACAGCATTACACCATTACATTCGAATATACTACAAGTTCATTATATTCCATTATTATTTCCAGTCAGTTGCTACTTTGAACACTTATAAGATATATTTTAAAACAGATTTTGTTGAACTTGCATGCGTTGTAAAGGAAGCATTTGAGTTATTACTGATTTTAAAGTAACAGAGATTGAAAACTATCATTACAATTTGGTCCAGATAGCTCCATAGTGCACCGCGAAAACGCACACCAAAACATTCGTCTCGCCGTCATGTGAGTCACAGAGGAGCCATGAAAAAAAACCCACTCGCACACAATTACAACATAGACGCGATTGTGAATTGCTTGCCCATCGACCACCAGATTTTGTTTCCGTAAGCGATCAAGGCAGATTTAGAAAAAAAAATTAGTATTGAACTATAAAAATCAGGATTGCGAATTACAAAAGTAATAAAAAATATCAAAAATGAAAAGGAAGCATTCGAATATCGATTCTAATACATTGCTCAATGTATATTCGATTGTAACAGATAAAATATAACATTTCTGTTGTTGATAGATAACACAGGCATAAATACTGCCATGTGGTAGTAGCGATAGATTTAGTTGAATTGGGATAAACTTCACAAATCGTTTCAGGAAAAAGCAACAATCGACATAACATGATCTTCCAGCCGCAACCACAAATCCCCACACACAACGAAATCAGCACAATCACGCGCACACACACACTCAAACGCATCAACACACACGCGCGCGCGCACATCAATGTAATTCCGAGCTGACAACGGCGTTTCTCCTGGACAAAGAACGGGGTTCATGATGATGAATGAAAACGCTGATTTCTGTCCTATATGCTGTCGATATCACCGATAGAAACACATTTGCACTTGGTTAAATTCTACATTCTTTTGTGTTGCTTCTCCATCGCCTTTCAGCGTGATTTGCTCCGTTAATACCTCACACGCCTTCGATGATCTCTACACCCATATGCACACACTCGCAGTTTTCACGTTCACGCACACCATCACAGTACAGTTGCAATCCTACACTTTTTCACACACTTGGGAAGCGAACAAAAGCTGGATTTTACATCATTACGCGTGTCAGTAAACGGTAAAATTCAGCTCCAGCATCATTTTTTAATCATGCACAATTCCAATAACTAGTACCACAACTTACTAAGTATGATCTCACTTCCAGTGGTAGGATTAAATGCCATTACACGTTACACAAACAATTATGGAACTGTTGGGCGAACAACCTCGCCAACTGCAAATGACTTCAGAACCAGGAAAAAAAACGAAAAATCGCTAACCAACACAGACCCACATAACCAATTAGTGCAATATTTTGTTGTGCTGAACACGAAGCAACACGCACCGAACGATAAACTGTAACAAACATCCAATTGAGGAATTAGAACGTTAACTTGGACTTTTAATAATAAGACCACTTGAACTAGTTGAACCACCTTTGTTATGCTCTGATATTTGATTTGGGAATATTATGGAATTAATACTTGGGAAAATTTGCTCATTTCTACTATCGTAGTTAATACCAAACTTGGCAAAGCTTCGAATATCCAATCCACTAACGAGCTTCCTAGAAATAGTCAATTTCACTCATTTTTTGGAAACTCCAGACACACTTTCAAGGGTTTCCCCATCAAAGAAAGCAGCAGTTTTTTGCCATGCTTTTAATCGCACGAGAGGAGCGAATTACACTCACTTATTGTTATGTTTTCCGATACTTGCATTTGCTAAATCAGTTTACCACCTGACCGCTAACAGCTTAAACAATATTGAGCACATCGATTTACAACTAAATGTTTTTTTACCTGAATCGATAAACAATTCCTGGTTCCGACAAAGTCAGTATAGAGCACAGGTTGCATAAAAGGGCCCGGTTTGACGGTTTAAGAAAAGAAAAATAAAAAATATGAAAGGTGACTCTCTGTCAACCAACTGTCAAATGCAGCTTAATTTTGTGCCACGATCGGTCAAGAGCTGAGAATGACCATTGGTTGTAACATAAAAGCTTAGTTCATTTAATACATTAAAATCAGACTATTTTATCATTTTTTATTCATTTGATTACTCTATTGATTACTTCAATCACCAATCAAGTAACATTTCGCAATCCCAACTAAACCGTAAGGATGGTGTCACTGATCCGTCGCAAGCGATTTTGTCGCCGAGCGAACTGCAAGTGGCTGTCACTGGTCTCGCAATTCGATAGTGATTTTTTTCTCAAACCAACCATGAAAATTAACAAAACATTCACATAACAGTTTTGTTAAGAATAAATTATTTCTTATCATCACTTTTCTATTGAATTCCATGCCATTTTTGATATTACTACATTCTTACACATAGTTTATGACTTTAATTTTTGATAAATATAAAAATTCTAGAGTGTATACACGAGAGTTCAAATTGACTAGAAAAATCGCTGGGCGATGATCAGACTTAAACGAACTTTTTTAATTCGATCGTCCGAAAGAATTGCTAGTGAATCGTTCGGTGAAAATTTCTGTGGTTGCAGTAACATCAGCCTTACTCTGTTAGAATCATTTTATCGGGAACACGCTGTATAAAATCTTCCACAATGTTTACGCTTACCCTTACCTCAGTCGATAAATATATTACATTTGCCTCTACTTGAGCATACCGTTTGACAGTTGGGTTGCTTGTATTCTTCGCCATAAGATATTTATGGCCATAAATCAGGCTTAAGAGATGTGTATATTCAAAGAACCTTCGTTTAACTGTTTTTGAGCTCCGGTGTATTTTTGGACAAAAAAGTGTTAAAATCGCCTTTGAATTAGTGGCTAAAACAAGAATATGCAATCGCTTACAAACGGTTTCAGATACCGTTGGGCGGCGAAACGTGCAAAAGATATGCCAAAAGAGTTTCAATACGAAACAAGGATTGAAAAATGACTAATCAAGTACGCATCAGAAATCAGCTTTGAGTAAAATTTCCGATTGGACATCGGTTATCGAGGAACCTAAATAATTGGTACATTTTTATAAATGTAGTGGGAGCATAAAATTTTTTTCTTCACACCAAAATTATGTGAATACTCTTGAATTCTTGCTTTGCTTTCTTATAGTTCCATTTTTGCTAGCCATACATATATTGTAGATTTCTTATTCGTAGTTTGCATCCTCTAATGAAGCAAAATAACCTCGTACGCTTAAGTCTCATTCAAAGTAATCTGCTGTAGGTATTAAAAAATGCTATAGTGTATGTTAGAAAATTGTATCGCCCATAGTGGCTCGCAGATTGCCGAGTGTGTTCGAATAGCCCTTAGTTTGGACACAATTTCGAAGATTACACTCGTTTTAGAACAGAGCAGCTCTTGTTCGAAAACGTGTTGTAGCAAGAGGAAAACAAACGCTGCGTGACCAGATTTTTACGACACTTGCGACATTTTACGACAAGTGATAATTGCCAGAACGTGGTCGAATTCTATAAACTTTTGAAAACTCCTCACTTAATAAATTGATTGAACTGCTATAAATACCAACGGCATCAATCAGTTCTCCAGCGGGTTTCACCGCGTATCTCAGAGTTGTTTAAAATTGTTACGTGGGAATATGTGTTGTATTTACAATTACAAGCTCACTTCTCCAACTGACAACCAATGTAGATAATTAAAAATCTGTAAACAAACGATTCCTACATGGCGCTAAACAGTACCGAGTTTCGTTGTGGTATTCACAAACATGAACTTTATCAATTTCTTATATTTTAGACAGAACTGAAGTGAGCACTGCTTGAAAAAACTGTCAATCAGTGGTAAATATATTTTGTGAAAAATACAATAAAATCGAAAAATTAATTCTACTTCATATTCAAACTACGCAGAAACGACTAGCCTGGAACAGAAATGAAAATAATGTTGGATATAAGCAAACAAATCAAAGCGATTGATTGATAACGATGAACCCTGTGGAACGAAATGAAGAAACTGATCAGGACATTTCATCTGAACAATCATGTTATGCGGATGGGAGTATCAGCAATATTAACACATAGTTTATGTTCAATAACACATACTTACTTTTTGTAGATAAAACCTTCGGACTGCATTTTCCGGACTCCGGCGCATCAAGACAATACCAAGCAGATTGGCCAATAAACACTGCAGAGAAAATAATGGTGTATAGCATGCGGACAGTATCGTATTGAAAGTGTTTGTATACAACCGAGAATTAGCTGAGGACAATAGTGCAGCACATTACCAAATGTCCATTGTTTTGTATCGTGGCTGTAAGCGCTGTTAGCTTTAAAAGTTATCTTAGCTTAAATTACACTTCAACAGTATCGTTTCTGACATTGAGTAGAAAGTGCAGCGACATCACCAACGATCAAGAATTACTACAGTCATGCTTACTTAAATTTCGACTGCTTATGATTATGACTGATTCCGACTGATGCGAAGTATCTAATCTTTCTAGGTAGCAGGGTTTCAATTGGTATGGTATACGGCTATGAACACCGGGTCTGAATTCCATCTTTGAATTTTTCATCTCAATGAAGAAATCACACATAAATCAATAGAACCATTTTTTCTGCGGGACATTTCTAACATTGTACGGCAATCACGCCTTTTACATAGTGATAAGTTTGTTAAACCTTGCTTATAGCAGTATAAACATATTGTTTAATAAATGATTGCGAAGTGAAATATTTTTTATGACCTTAGCTCCTACTGAAAACAGGAATGGTGTATATTGAGAATATTTTGCATGTATTCATTACTGCCGTTACCATTTAATTCATTTTTATAGCCTAATAAGATTGATGTGAGTGAACTCAAAAACGATTTATGATAAATTTGTAAATTAAAATCACTGCCGTTCGATTCTGACGATCAATTAATTACACTTGCAAGATTCACTGCTTGCTCCCATAAACAATTGCAAAGATCCCCACTATGCGTGCACGGTTCCCCTAGCAACTAGCAACAATCTCCTAAATTCGCTTAACCGATTGAAACATTCTTTCCAGTGGTTGAAATGTTCCCTTATATAATTTGAAACCCTGTATCAAGCCCAAATGGATTTAACGGTATTTCTGAACAATGATACATGCGGTGAAAAAGATGATTTTTAAATCAATCGCTATGAGAGTTACAATAAAAAAATTCCTTCATATTATTATTTTATGCAAACGCGAATACACACGCAAAAACATCATACACATATTAAAGATTCTGGATGAAGTTTAAATTCCCAACAAAACAACATCTATTTCCTGTCTGCTGCCTGACTTAATTCACATTTGCAGCAGCCATGGATGTGATATAAAAATATCAACAATCCTTCACATTCGTAGTTTCTGACATTCAATTCTAATCATCGTACTCATGGTTAGGTCTTGCGATTTTCTCATCAGTCAATCAACCGATTGCACGATTCAAGGTTTGATTGATAACGCATGATTCTGGCGCGAACGCCTGAATTCTTATAAAATGATGTATTAAAAGTGGGATGAAGGGGTAGTAAAAGCTTCAGTGCCTCATCGAGGAAGTGTGTAGAGAGCTGAACGATTCCATTACCCAGCATGCAGCATAAAATCGATATTGATCGCGCCATTTTGGCCGATTACGTTAAGCAACCGTCCACGTCCACGTGCTATCGGAAGGTGTTCTGCACATTCGCCATTGTGGGTGCCATCGGTTTGGGAGCTTTCACGATGGCCCTTTTGTATCACTGGAACGAGTTTCCGACGACCGGCAGACGGTTGGAAGGCCAAGACATGCAGGAGGTGATACGGCTGGTCGAAGTTTTGCTGAGCAAACACGAAGCAAATGCTGCCAATGTAGAGAAGATGCTCGTATTGGTCCAACAAGCAATCACATCCGGAGCGTCCCAGCAGCACAAGACCGAGAAGGATTTCGAATCCAATCTAACGGTGGACAAAGTAAAGCATACCAAACCGTATCATCCAGACAATCGAAGCAAAGGTGATATTTTGCCATCGGCTGCTGGTCCAGCGAAGCCAGATCACCGCGAAGTGGTATCGGTAGAGCAGGAAACGGAATCCCTCTCGCAGGACCACGTGGGCAATGAAGAGAACACCGAACAAGATCCTGACGGGGAGTGGGATACTGAAACCTTTAACTGGAAATGGACTATACCCAATTCCGCTTGGTTGCAGCTTTCACCCTTTTTCCTCAGTTTCGGTACATCGAATGAATCCAGCGACAACAATATTTCGACCAGTGAACAGCAGTAAAGAGGGATTTACAACCAGAACCGTACCAGAAAATGAGTCGCGCGTATTTTTAACTGAATAAAAGTAGTGCCCTTATCGAAATGCAACTCTTGCAGCAATAAGTTGTTGCAGTACTTGGCAGGAATTTGCGTTTTGTACGGATCTCTATCCGTCGGGTCTTTTTAGGGGCACTATATATTATTTGAAAAAAAGTTTGATTAAGAGCTGGGTGAGCTATGAGCATGCTGGATGCTGAGTGAAAATATATGGAAGAAGAATAAATATATAACCAGATTAGTTTGTTCACGTACTACCTACGTGTGGTTGTGAGCGCTAAACGTAAAGCCTATTAATTAACTAACAAACGTAAACGAAACTCTTAATCCATACCTTTTAGTTTGTTTTCTAACATCGTAACTGCAGGATCACGATGAACACGAGCGTTTCGGCCGCAAAAATCGTTTCGGACGCAAGAGATTCGTCTTCGATTTCTAGTTGAACTGTTAAACTGAATTGTCAATGGCTGCTGTGCTGTGTTGGTAATGATGAGTGTTCAATGATTCATTCGTCAGTAATGAAAAAAAATACTTTTAATGTAAGTGTATGCGTATAAACGAATGCATTCGAACACTCTTGCGTCCGTATCAATTGCCCCGCGGGTGATAATGAGTTCGAAGCTGCGTAGATTAAAGACGATCGGTCGTTTTGGTTTGCGTCACTCCAATATTCGCTAGTAGACATCGTATTCATGCCCAAGGCAGCAGCATTTAATGCTCCAAACTTCAAGTAGGAAAACGTTAGTGACATCAGTGTAGCGGTGGTCCAGGCAGGCAGCAGTATGGTTACGATTCGGAACGATATAGAATCCAACGGTAATGCCAACAGATCGGCAGACAATTCCGCCAGTATCGTCGAAGGCGCCAAGAATATCAACCATCTTGCGAATGGATCGCGAAGATCGACAGTGGCGGATATCAAGCCGAAAGCGTTCAACCGGAAGTGTGTCGGCTTTCTAACGCTCGTCGTTTGCGTCGGTGTATGTTTCGGCGTCGGGATGCTCTTTCTTTACGGTCATTTGGTGGAGCGATTGAACGAAAGTGCCAGCGAAGGAGTGCTTTTGCATGACAAAAATGGCAATCCGGTGCATCACACAACAGCATCACCCGCGACCCCCGTACCGCCCACAGTGACTGTGTCAACGACGACGGAACCGGCGCCAAGTACGAGTATGCCACCAACCACCAGCACTACGGGCGCTACCGTAAGCACAACGGCAAGCGGAAAACGTGACGAAGAAGAGTTCGATTTGGATTCCGAGTTGAATCGGGGCGAGAAAAAGAAACCGATAATTTTCCACGACTCCGGAATGGTCCACATGGGCCAACCTACGAACGATGAGCGTGAACAACAGCACCGGGAGAAAGGCTCCGGATCAGTATATTCATCGTCCGGAAGTGGTGATTACCCCGACGATGAACCTGATTACGCCGAAGAAACGGCCAACGAAGGCTCCGGAGGTCGCGCACGTAAAGTGTAACGGCGGGGCACCGTGATCGAGCGAGGCCTACCGCTTGGGCTGGAACACTGGGTGTAAAAATGAGTTTTATAACAACAACTCCGATAAGTTCTGATCCCAAGGTTCTGGCCGGGTGATGCAACGTCTACGTCGGTGTGGCCTTTCTTTGCACTTTGGCGAACGTAGCATTGAAACAAAACAAAATTTCACGTCTTAGAAGAGTGATAAGGGTACCATTCTGTAGTAACTATAAACGAAAACAGGCCGGCTGGCGTCTGGTGATGTTGTAGAATAATGCGTTGATTCGCGGCGAGTAGGACTAATATTAATCCATTATCTTTCCAGTGTATTGCGTGTTGCGCGAACTATGCAACGAGTGAATGTTTAATTAGGCATATGAAGGCTTTTTAGCGTTAGCTTATTAAGGAGTTACTTAAATTCAATAAAAAAAAAACAAATTAATCAACTTGAAGATTTTCACGTGTTTCTGACAGCAGGGGAAGTGAGATGTGTATGGTTAGGCAAGTGTAGATTGATTTTTATTGGAATGAACCTTAGAGAAATACTGCTTTGTAATTATCTACAGGGAAACGATGGGCTTATCAACAAAATTCGCTATCAGTTTCGTATGTTTGGACACGATGGACACTTTGAAGACTACCGTGTAATTTAAACCAAAATTTAAAATTTAAATGAGTCTAGGTGTAATGTAAAAAAACAAATAACGCACCATTTTCGGATATCATGTACTGTGAAGCAAACACCTATCGATATTTTAAGTCAATTTCCAGGCATATTTCCATGCTTCAAAAAAAGTTGAAAGTAATGTCTTCCATTTTATTCTTACTTCCTGAACTTTGCTTTATGTATTAAAAGAGTGACCTCTGCCAAAAAAAAGAAGAAAAAAAAAGAAAAATGACTTGCGCCTTGCGGCCCGCTGTTGTGAAACCCTTAGAGAAAGCCAATCCTAGAAAGTTGTTGCTTATGTACCCGCCAAGCCCAATGAGTTGGGATTCGCAAATTTTCTTCCCACGCAAACGGAAACACATAAGGCCCGCATGTAACAACCTTTCTCTGTATTATGCTCTACTGCTCATGCCTACCGCTTTGCGCTTTGTGCTGGTTGCCATGGCTCCACCTACTCCGGATGGTACCGGTTCGAGAGCGAGAGGATAAATGTCCAGGATGTGGCTGCGTGTTTCGGGCACATAACTTTTCCCGGGCAAAAGGAGGAAAAAAAACAACAACAACAACAAAGCAAAGGAAAGAGTACGAAAGAGGAGGATTTTTTGTACGCGCTGGAAAAAGGGGACTCAAAATCGGTTCAACTAACACCAGCGGCACATGTTGTACGCATGTGCATGGAAGAGTCTTATCTTTAGCATATAGCTCCGGGTGCCCGGAGCGAAAGGGCCGAATGCCGAAGGCAGACAAAAGTCAACTGGGAACCGCCTTGCGCGGGAGATTTCCTTCAATCTTAAAAGAATTTTCATCTTTCTCCTTGCCAGTTTAATGGGCCGCTCTCCACCAGCTGCTGCCTTCTCACAAGGATACTAAAAGCGCCGAATGAACGAAGACATGTACACCCGTTTTACGAGTTTCCATTTGATTGCTTTTCTGGCAAACGCATTATATTCGACGCCGACCCTTAAGCTGCTTTTACGGAGGAGGCGCAGCGGGTGTGTACCGAAAGGAAGTATTGTCTTTTGAAAACTTCCTCAAGACGCGCACACAAACACACAGTCACACAGCAAATACATGGGTGCTGTTTTATCTTGACTGGAGGAAAAAAAAAGAAGAAATAGCAGTAAAAAGGGAACCCGGGAATTGGGAAATAGTTTACGACCGTAACACACATACCTAACTTTTCGTTCGGTGCTTTACGAGCTACTCTGTACTATCTTCGCGAATAGCAATTCCGTCTCAGATTTTTGCTCCATTTTAGCGTTATGGATAAAAAAAGATGTGCAAGAAATGTTTCACAAATATATTGTATGTTAGGTGCCTCTCACATATCCGACTCTCTCGAAATCCTGACAATGCTATTTTCCTTTACATAAAATAACTAGTTTTATAAAACTTGATGTTTCTTTATTTTTTATTACTAATATCATTTTATTTTAATATTTTTATTTATAAAAACTATACCGGTTAGTACAGTTTATATTGTGTCTTGTATTGAATTTCAACCGAAACCAAACCAATCACTTGAACTTTGTCAGTTCGCGCTAAATAGAAAAGTTCCTTCGATGCCTCACGAAATCCTTCACTTACATTGGTTTTATAAAAAGCTTTTTATCAGTTCCTAAACCACAATTGGTTCAGTATTTTCTATTTGACCATGGTCCGAAAAAGGACCGCAAAGAATAGAATACATTTAACAATTGTCTAAAAAAGTGAAAATTTTGTATTCCTTTGAATCATGGTGGAAAACAAACATCGTTGGAAAATTGTTTAATCTGCAGGAACGTATGACACTCTCACGTTGCACGTTGCGACCCAATTTTTAAAGGGCTTCAAAGGCACAAGAAGCATGAAGATAAAGTAATAGAATGGAAAATGAAAGCGATACAAAAATCATACATAAGCTTTAGACTACGTCTCCAGGGTGGAAAGTATTCTGGTAAAAGTGAAAGATCTCAGGCTCAATCAAGGTCACCAACTACGAGATATGACAATTGCACGATATTAGCTCCACTAGCAGCACTGGTGTTTTGGTGTTCTGGCTGACGTTTAACTCAGTGACCACTAAAAAGGACCTGCTAAGAAAACGGATGACAATTATAAATTTTAAGAATACTACCACCTCAGAACGTTTGATCTTTCCGCACTCCAGCGTGGCTACCACCGTACGACAGATCATAAACGTGTAGATCTCGTAGCAGAACTTGTTATATTCTCATTCCTGGTCAACCAGGTCCCGCGGCTGGTGTGCCACGCGCCTTTCACCCGGGGTAGCGAAACAGAACAACTGCGGCTGTGGAACTTTCACGTGTCTCGATCATAAAGGGGTTTTTACTGAAGGTCTGCCCCTGGTTTGGTCTGAGGGGGTTTTGCGAATTTATGACCGCCCGATGGCCATAGAAGGAAATACGGACGCATGCTACGCGCTGGACCGATCTACGGTGAGTGAGAAAGGAACGGAAGGCAAGGCGGTAGGCGCTTAGTAGTTATTCGCTGGAGATCATACGCAGAATGGAACTAGATTTAATGCACGCTCAACTGCCACGCAGGCCAGTCGTTCGGGATGTCGGTAGTAAAAGTTCAACCACTAATTAAAGGCACAGCATTGCTGAAACTGAAACCGGCAAGAACGGGCGCCAGTAGGACTAGGCTTCGTCTGTTTACTTTGTACTCTTATTCTGACACGGCATTCGCAACGCGCTGGTGATGCGGAATGGGAAAGAAATTGTAAAATTATATCCAATTATAATCAGACCTACTATCCACCGTCGACGGCTATCCTTGAGCCATTTTTAAAATGTCACCCTTTATGCATCCATTTTCCGTCTTTCCCGCTGTGAGCAAAGATCAGAACCGTTCTATGCGTTGGATTTTAGGTATTTGATGGAACAGTGTTCAGCAGATCTACGATGAAACGGGCCGAAAAGTTCATCCCTTGCACAGTTTTCTGTGTGCAACACATGGATTGTTACAATTTCAGGCAAACGGTGTTGTTTTAAGAGCGCTGTTTCATCACTCAAGGATAACTTGTACTGGTGGTCTTTACCGGCACGTACGCAATCGGAGCTTAAAAGTGAGGCATAAAAAGTAAAGCAAAACATTACAAAGAAGCAAAAAAAAACATCCATTTCTTCCGTGGCCAAGGACACTGAGGGCGAAATTAGCTTCTTCAGCGAAATTAGAACCAAATAAAGCAGAGCAAGGTCATGGCAGCTCTAACGGGACAACCCGTTGGTTTCGAAATGCCATCAAAGGAGCTCATCCACGCGGGGATCTGCTTGCCACACGGTGTAGTTCGGTACTGGGTATGACCCTAGAGGGACTCGGCATATCAACGCTCGGTTTGGCTCGGGCGTGCCTTCGGGTGGGCTACCTTTATGCGCACAGTTGCTCCGTTTTAATCATTTAACTGGTTCAGGGCAATGCTCGACTCCTCCGACAGGCGCTGTGCTTTGGAATTCGTTACCCGCCGGAATCGGCATGCGTAAGGGCGCAAAGGGTTAATACGTAGAATGCACTTTTATAATGGTGCTGTAAACCAATAAACAAGCGTCGTAAAAAGGTCGCCCGTAGGAATTATTTCGACAATCACATTCAGCTCACCGAACCATCCATCCCGGATGGGATTTTTCGTTCGAGCCCGAGGTCGACTTGTGACTGGCGAACCGGCAGGCAGGTTGCTTTCGAAGGGACGGCTTTATTGGAGCGTGCCTGCCCAACGGCACAGGGAACAGTCCACTGGGAACCAGCCCGCCCGAAGGCCAGCACAGATAGACACTGCCAGGTTATGAGCCAGGGTTTTCGGTTTCGGAATGACCCCGGGGATTTGAATACGGTGGCATCGAACATCGCACGACCGTTTTATGGCGTTCATCAATGTTTCAAAACTCAATCTTGCGAAACCCCTCCTCGGGAAAAAAGGGGAAAACACCAGAACGCAAGCCTTTGAAAGTGTCTGTTTGATGGCGAATGTCGAACGGTGACAGTATCGGGCGCGTAAAGCGCCAACACCCGGGAAATCGTAACCATTGGTGGAACGGAACGGAACGTGACGGAACTATGCGATGGATGGATTACATCGGTCCGGCAATCGGGGGCATTGTGTGGTAGACTTTCTGATGGAATGCTAACCTCACAGCCGACAGAACGGTGGCCAAAATGGTACCGTAAGGATAATCTTCAAAACCATAATGACAGCTCGAGCTGGCTGTGGCGCGTGTGTTTCGGAAAAGTATCATAATACGGCAATTATTCAGCTGGATGGAATATTGGACATGAGCATAGAACTTTGATTGAGTGGTAATGTGAGGGTTTTAGCTGGAGTGTTGGAACCTGTTGACAATGGGAAATGGAAAACATAAAACTTTCTGCCAATCTCATGTGGCAATCTGCGTGATGTGAAGCCGAGTTTTACAACAGCGGTGTAGATGATGAATTTATTAGCCTAGTTGGCCATGGAGTTCAATGCTGTACTAAGGGGATGTCCCGGAGTGCAGAAGCTTCCATTAATTCGGAGAATGTTTGCTTTTACTTTCCAAGAAGAGTCCCATAAGTAATGATATTTTTGGAAAAAATGCCAAACAGGGAGTAAGAGAACAAAAAAAAACTGTGGCACGAGAAGTACGGAATATGATGGGGTTTAATATCTGTGAATGTTTGTGGTGAATATGATTTGAAATATGCAATCTATTATGGAAGAAAAATCGACATTGGGAATGTTTCTAGTAGCGATTCTTGAATTTTGAATTTCGAAGCGATTTTTGAATTTTGAAAAAAAAAGTTTGGAAAAAATGACTTTGCAACTATTTGATTACTGCGTCCTTTGCTAACTGAGTTTTGAACCGAATTTTGGTAAGTGCTTAGGTAGAACATTGAATGAAATAAATCAACTTCTAGTATGTTATGTGTAAATCTATCGCAAAGACACACCATCGTTCAATTATTAAGCGTCCGATTTAGCATTTGAGGTACTGCAGTCAAGCATGCAGGAAGAGATAAATGTGTCGTAAATAATCAGCTGAAGAAATCAACATAGTAACAAATTTCGAAGAGTTAAGATTAAGATAAAAATGAGTTATTGAATGACATATTCACAATGTTTGTGATCAAAACTTTGAGCAATAGCGTAGACAACATGAAAACCCCGAAAAAATGTACCGAAATTTAAAAAATGAAGTTCCTATGGAAATGGGAAGTATTTTTTTCATTTAGATGAAAATGCCTATTTTCCTTCATCATTATGCCACGCTTAAAGTCTCATACACTCACATCTTAAACAATTGACTTATTTGCCCTATTTTAAAAACCATATTTGAACAAAACGTGCAATTTATGTAACATTTAAAGAATTTCACGATATCATTTCATAGAACATCGTGGTTTGTTTTGTACAGTTCATGCAGCAATCAGGATTGAAAAGGTAAAAATTACATAACGAGTCGAAAGCAGTTTTCTTCGTGAGGAAAAAAAAACACACACACACACATATATATGTACACATAAACTACACGTTACTAAACCAAAGCTCGAAAAATTTCACTTTCATTTACGCATCCGACTCTCCGTTGTGAAGGCAAACGCATAGTGATTGCATAGCCAGACGTTCCATTTCGAAACCTTTCCGCCAGATTTCCTAACCACGGCTAAACTGGGGGGAAACCAACCACCCGCTCACGGTTGAAAGCTGGCGAGGACAGAAAGAAAAGGCAACAACGGCCGCACGAACCGTACGCCGACAGGGAAAAGGCTATCTTCGAAAGTGTGCCAACATCAAACGGCCACGGCCAAGCATATAGTTTCCAAGCGCGTCCAGATGCCGCGTGCGGGTGTTCCAACGGTCGGAGACCACTGGAGACCCCCGTCGAACCTAAAAACGCGTCACTTGCAAAGCTCGTTTAGCTTTAGCGGACCGCCATAAAGGCAGAAGTAAGCAAGAAGGAAAAAAAGAAACAAACCCCCGCCACGGCCGGTACGGAGGGCTGCGGAGCCGAGGGGCTGGAAAACGAAGCAAAAACCTTTGAAAATCCATCGCCACCGCTCGCACACACAGCACGGGAATTGCATAAGCGCGCCACGGAACTCGGCTCAGCTGGGGGCTCTCTAGCATAATAACTGGTTCCGAAACTAAAAATGGAAAATAGACTTAGACCGTTTTCTCCATCCTTTGCCTTTACCGTCCACGGCGCAGAACAGACGGCGCACGGAACGGAACGGAACGGGCCAGGGATTTACTGGCTAAATGTTATTTTTGACCGTGCGGCAGGAGCGGGTGAAGCGGCAAGAAGGGTGACTGGCATGGCCATCGCAGAGATTGGAAACGCAGAAGGCTGTGTTAGTTAGAAGGCTGCTCCATTGATGCCGTCCATGCTGTCGCCTTTCGGTGTTAGTTAGTGGGCCTGCCAGCGCTAGTGGTCGTGCCCAGTTTGTTGTTGGTAGGAGAAATACTACCCATACCGGGTCGACGTTGAAAAAGAAAGGCGGAAGGTGGAAGGTGGAAGGGGCAGCAGCGATGGGAAAGGAAATGGATTGGTGGAGTCCAATCCCAAGCGGCGTTGCGAGTGAAGCGGTGCGGATAGTGAAAAAGATAAAGGTTGAGGAACGTACACACACACACACAAATCGGTAAGTAGGAGGAAACCTTCAATGAAACGAAATCGAAAGTAGAAGCCTACACCATGGTCAACCGAGAGGAGAACTTACTGTCGGCCGAGCGCTGGCGGTTTTGCGCGCTGGATGTGTATGTTTTCTTATGCTCTACTGTTAGCCAGTACGCTGCCCCTCGGAACCCCTGTCGCCCGTGGCCTTCTGTATCAGGTTAACGCCTAGGTTTATGCTACCTCTTGCTGGCTGCAGGCTCACGATGGCCAACTGCTATGCCAGCTGGGATCTCCTTAGTGATGAAGAATGCTGAAATGTTTGTATGTTTAATTTATTTTCAAACTTATACGTTCAATGAAAGGAACCACCATACACAGTTCAGCGATAACTAAGAGCAGCAAAAATATTTTTACATGCGCAGATATTGAAGGAACTTCTAATTAAAATATATGATTTTACAATACCATCTAATATGTCAGCAAAATATTACAATAACGGTTGCAGTCGTGTTAAGAGCAAGTTCAGTTCCATTTCTTCAACGGAGCCCATAGCTAAACTTTTGCTTTCTAACTCTTCATTTGCCGAGCGCTTCTTAGGTGCATCGAGTCGGAGGTCCGAAGCAACAACCACTTTTACGAAGAGAGCCATACACACAGCCTGCTTGTGGCAGTTCCTCCATCGTACTAACGATGAAGTAACTCCCCAACTGTTGGAGGGAGGCATTAAGTTTTCCGTTTTCCTCTTTATGCTTTTCTGCATAGAGATTTGAAATACCAGGCGCTCAGCAGCTGGTGGAGCTGGTGCCTTCGAAACTCAAAGCACCGTACCGTAGGCACGTTTTTCTTGGCCCAATGCAGTGGATTGAAGCTTGCTGGCTGCCCATCGTGCTTGCTGGGCTGTAGTGGGGCTATGGTCGATCTATCGCATGCACATACACACCAACAGTACGCCGTACGAAGTCATCTCCCACCTCCCACTAGGCGCACGGTTCAGCGATCGTAGTTTTTCTCCTTCGACTCACCTCATAGACGCTAATACTTGTGCGGTACGCTTGGCTTGCTGTATGCCCGTTGCGATGCTCCATAGCAACAATCGTTGCAGCATCGCCTGGCTCGAACAGGCAGCAGGCGCTACGCTAACGTTACCGTGTTTAAATTGGTGGGTTCGAGAAGACACCATCTAAGCATAGAGCTGACCCATATTTTCAGTTTCATGTTGGGCATGTGAATGAAGCCCTCGTGTTTATGGCTTGAGTAGGAAGAGGTCGCTCAGCTGCTGAGCGCAGCGTTGAGTAGGAAGAGCTAGAAGTGTACCTTATTTTGTTACTATTTAGTCCCACGTTCGCATCATACGGCCCTGAACCTTTGATTTTATACTGTGTAGAAGATAATAATTTCAGTT
>JXXA01003986.1:0-20906 GCA_000956255.1 Anopheles punctulatus | reverse complement strand
ATTTTCGTGAGCCGTAGTTACTGACTTTTTCAACCATGACCTTCAAAACGATGCCGTTTTGGAATTGTTTGTCACTTCATCGTAAAGATAGTTTATAACACAATTAGGGCAAACCCATTCGTGCCTAAAACTCCATTCCATATGTAGGTGGTTTCAACAGCGACCTATCTTCCGACGAGATCGTGTTTCAGTCGTTTTGAACACATGCACGTTGTCTTCATCGCCTAGCCTTTCCCATTCGTCGTGGACTTTGTTCGAACCAAATGCAGGATCGTGCGTTACCTGCGGCGAGCATTTCAAAACAACAGGCAGACAAAAACAAAATTATAACTATAGTTAAATAAAAAAATACCTTTGGTTCTAATGCATCCGATGGATACATTCACGGACAAGTTGAAGTTGAAAAAGGATTGATTAAAACACAAAAAACATCCACTTAGCCTTCGAACTTCGGGGTAATTTGCATTGACGTTAAAGAAACCACACTAACTTCTTCCTTTTTCTTATAATTTTTTCGTTACAGTGCTAGTATCGCTATCGTTCGTTGCCTTCAACGCGCGCCTTCAAGAGTCACAGAGAAAGGTGAGTAAATGAAGCCGGTTTCAAAAAGCTCGTAACACGCCGTTGAGAGAGTGAGCCCAGCGTGCGGCCTGTTTACGCTACCGGATCGAGTGATGGAACGAAGCGATTGCTCTGTCGGCGTTTGCTTTTGTTTCGCCTGTTTGAGTGCATTTTGCTATCTTTTTTTTCTTCTTCAATCGGAGACAAATCTCATTTCACAGCTGGCTAAGCTTGCGGGTGAGCGGCAGCCCAACGAGAAGAGTATTTTTGTTCGGCGATTGATCAAATTACTTCATCGCCTCCAACAAAAACAAAAATCCCTTCCCAAGCCACGGGTGTCAGTGTCCGCGCACTTACGTCAACGCATTTTTCCACCGGACCGGAAATCGGTGTTGTGCAAATCGGTGTTCAGGGGCTCATCGTTTGTACGCTTCGGTTTGGGTCGGTAGCTTCAGGACGAAAGTTTGTTTTTCGTAAGAGTCACTTTAGCCGGTTGAATGGTTCCCTGTTTTGTTGATGTTGTTAAAGACACAAAAAAAGACACTAATATTTAAAGGAAATTTTCAAAGCCAACGCAGAGACCGCCTTAGTGCTGATTTGAGAATTGTATCGTAATTTTGCGTACCAATTTCGTGTGTTGTTTCAGCAACTCATGCCAGTTGCAATAAATTAAGCTTTCCGTCGCATTCAGAACTCGTCTCCGATTGTGCCGCGCCCTGTGGTGCAACTTGAAAACAAAACAATCACGCCTCCACACACACGCAACGGTGTGGTCCGCCACATCGGAAAACCCAGCTGAAAATGCGAATTCCAAACGTAAATCTGCGTGGAAATTCAAGCATCTGTTGTTGTGTCGATGGGACAGGGTTTTCCTCCTTTCGGTCCCCACACTGCTACTTTCCATTTTTTCCCCCTATCCAGGTGTGTTGGTGTCCTTCCCCGGGGAACGCTGGTTTCACGCCGAATGGGACACCGAAATTTGACCAACAATTAAATTACGGCCCTCAACCAAAGCCACCGACCAGGCGCAACTCTCCGGCGCTCGCTGAAGCGGAATGAGCCCACACCAAGCACTCGCCGGTGGTAATAATTTCCGTTCGCTATTCTAATTAAATGCTTCACGTGCGACGAGATTTGTGTTTGTTGTTGTTTTGTTCGCGCACCGGCCCTCCTGGGTTCTGGGTAGGAGTTTATGTTTTATTTCACGCCAAAGTACGTGTGTCGAGAGAAAAAAGGACATTTTTCGGATAGCAAACACGCGTGACATGGAAATGTGGATAAAACCACAGAACTATTTTTTGTATTTCAAAAGCTCTTTGTGTTTTAAAATAAGTTATTTTATTTTATTTTTTTAATTTTTTGAAATTCTTTTCTGTAGATTAATTTATATTAAACCTAATAATGTATGTTTTTGAGTTTTTACCCATATTAATTATATTTTTTACTTCTGTGTGCTCACACAGCATTTTTGTTTGAACACAACACGTGAATTATGTTTAGTTTAATATATTTTCGACAAGTTTTGTTTTTTTCGATTAAAGAATAAATTTTAATTGATAATTTTTATCATAAATAACTTTACGAGTGAAAGTTTTTATTTTCGAGCAGTTATGACTATGGTTTTTTAAATTTCAAAATGTATTTTAAAATTAATTTCGTTTACCAAAGTTTTACATTTTTTTTTCTTAATTATTCAAAGACAAAAGAGCACACGCACACGCAGCGCACCATATAAACAACCGTCACTCGATGTTTTAATTGTCACGGTGCCACCCATTTCCCGCTTAAGCTGAAAAGCTGTAGTGTTGTTAGTATCACGAAGCCTCCGGCCACACGCCGAACATAAAGGGCGCCACACTCCCACTAATATTTGCCCTTTTTCGTCGGCAAGTGGGAGGAAATATGTCATGGAAAAAGGAAAAAGCTCGCACACACACCCGCACACAAGCGAACGCTCTCGGCTTTAGAACAGTTAACAACCATCACCGGTCGATTTGTGGCATCCGGTGAACTATATTTTCACCCGAGGGAGAAGCTTTTCCGACGGCTTATTTGTGTATATATATGCATGTGTGTGTGTGTAAGTTTAGAAAATGCGTGGAGCATTGCTGTTTATTCGTCTAAACGGTCTCGTTTGGAGCGTTCACCGGAAGCAGCAGGAGAAGGTGAAGTCAAACCGGGCTCCGGGCAACCGTTCGCAGTGACATGGTGATGGTTGTAAATTAATTCAAGAAGCGTACGACGCGTTTTAGAGCCGTATGCCATGACTCGCTAGCGTTTGCTGGCAGTTTTCGCTTGCTGTGGGTGTATGGTTGTTTTGTGTAACATTTATTGGATCGTTAGTTGGGTGGAAAGATTTATTAGCTTTTCAAAATGCTCTGCTCGAGGTGTACGATTTTTGTATCCCACGATGTACTTGAATTTTTACTTGATTTCGACTCACGTGAGAATGATCTTCTTAAGAGGAGTAATTTTTTATAACGCTGTTCTTGTTTTTTTTTTTAAATTTATTACCTACAGGGATTTAAAATACATGTTGTTCTACTGTTTCTCAAAGTTAATTCATCTATTTTATTAAAATCACCAAAATGATCGAAAACAGAATTGCTTAACTCACGATCGATTTTATCTTAGTAGAAAACAAATTTCTATTCTGCTAACAAACATCAAAAACTTGCCCCAATTTCTTACCAATTCTTCGAAGCGACTACAGAACATTCGCTTTCCTACTCGCCTCTTCTTCCTGGGAAAGCTGTCGAAAAGTCAAAACACACACAACACAACTCCTACACCATCCTCCCCCAGCCGGCAAAAAAAAGTATCGAAGACAGGCTTTTAAATGCGAACATCATGTAGATCGCACCGTTTATCGACGGTGTTTGCCTGCTCGCATTGTGGTTGTTGTTTGCATTCGTTTCCGTGTCACGTATCGAAGGAAATTTTCGTGCCCTTTTCCTCCTTTTCACCCACCTCCCACCCTCGACGGGGAGGGTCGCTCGTGGTACGGTTTTGGTTTGCGTTTTGCTTCAAGTGTCTAATTAATGCCCGGGGAGCAGAAATTCTTTAAATTCGTTCCAACCCTGCTCCTGACGACCCCCCTTCCTGCGGTGAAAAACCGGCGCTCTCTTATCGGTGGATCCCGTGTTATAGTACGCTTCGTGGGGGAAATGTGGCGTTCTGGGAGAAATGCTAGCCTTCCGGCTGTCAGCTACAGTAGCTGACAGCTTTAGCAAACAGCTTCCCGCCACACCCCCCGGCCGCCATTACCAACCGGGCAGGAAAGAGCCCGGTGAGGAAAAGTAAACCCCGAAACAAGCACCGACGGTACAAATAAAAGCGGTCGCAAGGGGAGACCAGGAAGAAAAGGACAATTTGAATGAAGCGAACGTACAGAAGTGGAAAAAGAAAAGAAACAAAAAAACAGCAAATCTGAATCGAAACACGAGAACGATTGAAACGATCTCTTTGCTGCTGTGGGAGCGGAGTGGGTGCGACGAAAGGCAACAACTTTTCCACACCTCTCTTTGCCCTCCCTCGCACACACACGCACACAACCGGAAGTGATTTGTCAGTGCACGGTTGGGTTGGAAAAAGTTTCACTGAAACGAAAGCTGGTGCCGTAGAGGGTTTTTTTGTTATTGCTCCTGGTCCTCCTAGAAAAAGGAATGATTTTTTTTTGAGTGTGTGTCCTTCTCCCGGCACACCGTGTGCTTTAGACTTTCCAGCCAGCCGGCCGGGCCGACGGACTTGCACCGACTTGAATGACAATCGGCCATTTCGTTTCCTGTGTACGTCATTCAATCCGGTCGAAAATCGGTACGGGCAGAAAAAAAACCCGAAAAAATCGCACACAATCGGAAGGATATAAATTCTCGTCGAAAGCTTTCGTCGTGGGTTGGATGGGGTGTGATATATTTTTTGTTTGATTTTCAACTACTCCTCTATGAACTAGATTTGAACTCACCCATATCTTAGAGTCTTCGGTGGCCTTTCCCTCCCACCAACGGAGGGGATGTGTGACATCACGGATTTTCCCGCACGCGCTGAATGTGGAGTGGTGCCCGAGTTTTCTAATCGCCTTTCGCCACCCACTACCCCGTTGTCATGATTTATGACACGTGAGTTTTTTTTTTGTTCGCCCACTGCAAAAAATCCTCCCAAATCCGTCATCCCGAAGCGTGTGTATGATAAGAGTAGGAAAAATTCGGGATTATTCTTCACACCGGAAACCGAAGACGAATGATCAGCGAGTGTGCGAGATTTTACTTCAAGAATTGTCACCGGCCGTTGTCAAGTGAGTGTGCGTGTGTATGTGTGTGGGTGTGAAACGGAGGCGTTTGCAAATATTGAAATTGGAGCAGTGCCAGAACAATTGAATCAAAACGAGTTCATATGCTTTCTTGCTTTTTTGCTCGCACGTTGATTTGCCCCCCTGGATCTTGAACTTCGATGACAGCTGTCGTACGGAGAAGGTGATGAGATTTGCTGAGCAGGACCTCACGGTTCGCATGCTATATTGACAAGGAGCGTGCAGGTGAAGCGGCGGGAGGAGTGGGAAATCGAGATAGTGCCGACGATCGAAAGGTATCGATGAAATATGAATGACGGTTTCACCGGTAGTTGATTGAGTTAAGCTTTCGTGAGAGCCGCATCCACGTGCGTGTCAATTATTGCCGAAGCCACAGAAGTGTTTCAATCGTTTTCAGTTTGTTTTAGCTAGGAGATGTCTATCTTCATCGCTACAAATTATGTTAATGTAAATGATATTTTTTCGTGATATTTTTAACCTGGTATCACACTAGCGCTTCCTTGATGGCTTGACCACTCGAAGTTCGTTGGGACCGAATATCAAGACAATAATAAATTTCACTAAAATGGCTATAAAATCCACCATATAATCAAAAAAATGATGGGCTTAAGGACGAAATTGTTTACTTTAATGGATATTTTGCAAGGCTTAGTAAAAAATATCATTTTCCTGCTCCTCTTTAAAGCTTTACGCGTGAATTATTTAGACAAAAAACTTGTAACATTTTGCATTTATATGTATAAAACACACATAAAGCTTTTCGTATCAGAAAACAAATTATAGAATCACGATTGGTTCAATTCAATTAATTTAAAAGCATTTTTATGATAAAAACACCTTCACGTTATTTCCACACGAAGGATTTTAAACAAACTCAAGCTTTCGATTTATTTATTCCACGCAAGACTTCCTCATTTAATACGTTTTTTTTATTACACTTTTATACGTTTCTTCATTACACTGATCAATAAACAATAAAATGGAAATTCAAAACTATCTAGTACTAATTGCGTTAAGAGCAACCTTATCCGATAATCCTTAAGGTATACGATTTGCATTCAAAACATGGTTTACATAGCAGCTATCATCCTTTTTTTATTTCTTTCTTTGACTACTCACTACTCTGCATCTACTCAATGTCAAGAGAAAAATTGCCATAAAAAACTTTAAATATACTCTGAAAGTTTGCTCCTCACATGCTCGTTAGTGCCGGATCGATGATAGTGATCTCGAACTCTGCGAATCTGCGCGTTGCTTGTCAAACCGTCGCGAAGAAATCTCATCCGCCATACAATCTAGCCGTACATATGCTCGTCGCAGTGCTTCTGAAATGGTGTATTTTTTTGCTCATCCACATGACGTTTGTATCGCATCGCATAACGCCCGGCTGCGGGATCTGTCTTTTATTCAGAGTCTCTCCAGTCTTTTTCTCTCCATACCCCCAAAACGGCAAAGTTCGTGATCGAATCGAACCGAGGGAAAATTGTCTCTAGAAAAAGTGGCAGCAGATGAAGAAGATGATGACGATGATGATGATGAGGGAGGGAGGGAAAGAAAATTTAAATAAAGCGCAAAGTGTTTCAAAAACCCCACTGTCACCGGCACAGCCGCGCACTGGTGATGGAATTGACGTTTCATCGATTTCATCGCGGAACGAGGTCGACTTGGGGAGGATGCAGTTGGGAGGGGATGGGGATAACCAACCGTTCCCGCCGTCACAACCGAAAACCGACACCCGTCAATGACACACGGGGGTGGGTTGCGGGTGAGGGTTGGTGTTTTTTTTTTGCTCCCACAAATGCACATTTTCTCGCTTACTTGCACGGCGCAAGAAGCAATCGACGCCGACACTCGACCGATTGCACAACTTCACAAGTGACATTTTGATATTATTTTTCAATCAGCCGCACTTTTGCACATGCACCAAACCGACGCGGCACGCTACATATTTTGCATTCGTCCTTCGGCATCGGTGGTCCTGCTGCTACTTGATCGGCAGCTCGTGTCTCGAGCGCGCAAGTTTGCATAATAATTATTGCAAACCCGTCGCGTCACTCTCGGCTGGCCATCGTCAACCGTGTGATTTCTCGTGTGCGCGCAGATTCTCGCCGCCGCGCCGCGTGGAAAATGATTATGCCACCGGACGAACGGGCCAACTGACACGTTTTTTTTTCTTTTTGCTTTTTTCAATGTAAACAAACCATTTTTTCTCTCCTCTCGCTCCATCTCTCCACCCGACGCGCCACCGCTCGTAGGCAGAAAGGCACTAGTGGCAAATTGTTTTCCGAATGCACAACACCACCAATACCACCACCAGTACTCGCTATGTGATAATGGTTGCACTTTCTGCACCCGGGGACCTTACCCGAGCCGCGCGCGATGGCTTTCGGTTTTGGGGTTTTTACCCCGTTTCGAACATGGCTTTGTCATCGGTGACCCAGTTTGCGGGGCTCGCACTTTACAATGTGCTTTGGCACCCTACATTGTACGTGTGGTATGTAATTGCAGCGCACATTTTGTGCCTGTCAGTAAAAGCAGGAACTTCTACATTTTGTAAGGTTACGATCAAATGTTTTCACTGTGCAGGATTTTTTTTTAATTAATTTCAATTTCACATTGTTTTAAGCTTTTTATTTTTTTCGCAGCTCCAACCTGTTTTTCTCATTGATTTTCATTTAAAAATTGAATTAATAACGTTGTTTTGTTTGTCGTGCAGTGAAATATGTGTTTCGCTGCCATATTTAACGCACTTTTCAACCTGTGGGCATCGAATTAATTACACGAAAAAAAATGTTCACTTTCCCACGCGGCTGCAACTAACGCGCACTAATTGTGCCCGTAAATATTTCATACCGTTTTTACACGCGCACACGTATCGATTACGTTAATTTGCCAGCCAAAATAAAATGACAAACAAATCCAGCGCTGGACGGCAAACCAACCGAAAATAAAGAGAAAAAGTGCACGAATACGTGGTGAGTGCCGGGCACGTTCTAACGATTTCCATTTACATGTCTCGCAGCGAAAAACGGCCCGAACTCGCGACACGCAGCTGCAAAATGTTTTGAATACAGGATTTTTGACGAATGTTTGTGCCAGTTTACCCCCGCGAATGCAATCCAAGTCACCCACCCCGTACCCCATTCCCCATCCAAGTCGAGGAAAATCTTCTTTTTTATACGCTGTCGTCATAATTTTCCAACAATCGGTGCCGGACAGCAAACACAGCGGTTCGGGAAACTCCGCCACCGGGATGCATTTTCCGGTCGAAATTGGTGTTGTTTTTGTTTCTTCTCTTGTTTGCCACAGGGCTTCTGGTGCTATGCTGGCCACGGTTGGTTTGAATAAATCATACACTGTCCATTCGTCGCCCTGTGCATCGATCCTCTCTTGGGAAAATGAACTTTTTGACTGATCGAACGCCGACAGACGGTGTTCGGTTGTACGCGCTCCGCTGACCATCGAACACGGCTGCTGATCTTGCTGCTGGGGCGTCCGTTTTGCGACTCGATGTTTATTGATGATTTTCCTGTGTACATGTGCGGACGCGCGTGTGTTTGCTGTGGTAATAATTTATTGGTTATGATTTTTTATCCATCGCAAATCATCATCAGACCAAGCCTTTTTCCGCGCCTTTTTCATGCTGTTCGCAAATTGAGTATTATTTTTCGTTTCGTTTTTCACTGGATAGTTTTGTTATAGAAGCATTGAAAAAAAAACCGTAGTAAAAAATGAAATCACAAAAATATCTTCTCTCTCCTGCTCTCGATCCGAATTGATGGCATTTTGATGCATTGTAATAAATATGCGACGCGGTAAGGGAGGGTGGTGAAAATGTGTCATGTTTGGTGGCTGATAAATCAGGAGTCGCTTTTGGAGTGGCAAAATTTGAAGTATCTCCCGGGAACGAACCGGATGTGTGTGTGATTGTTTGCGGAAATTTATTGTGCGCTTTGCGTTCTCTGTGACCTGAGATGAGTTTACTCTTTGTCGTTAGTTTAGTTATTGATTGAGTTGGTTTTGACATCCATCATTTGAGCAAAATCGAGCCTTCGTGTATCAGACGAATATAGCTCAGGATTTTCAGATGATAAGATTACATTTTCAAGACTTTTCGTTAAATATTTTCAGAACTTAGTTTTTTTTTTCTTTTCAAGCAAATAAATTAACTGCGTTTCTCGTCCTGTTCCACAAAATTCAACGCCTGTTTTTTATGTTAATGTCACCGAATTTCATAATAAGAGTGCTCGATCTTTTTTTTTTTTATTTTACTTTGGTCACATTTTTACATTATATCCATGAGTCCGATAAATGAAAACGGCTAACACACATTTTTTCATGACTTTTTTCAAATATTTGTGACACATTTGATTTAATCACGTTTTAAATAGGGTTTTGAGTAGCAATTCAAGCAAGTTCGAGCAGACCAGAATTCGAGTACTAAGGACTCCGTCAGCAATCCTCGACATTTTCGTAAACCGAAAATCTTAAAATATTAGAGCACGTATAAAAATGATTGAAAAATCTAAACCTTATGTTAGATCTATGACTTGAGTCATTGAATAGACATTGAACATAATGTTAACAGCCGACAAAAAAAATCTAAATCCTGAATTCCCTCATGTGGCGCGTATAAATATCACACTAAATAAATGGTGTATAAATCATCCTGATAAACGAGCACAAAACTTCAAGCGAACAATATGCTAAATCACAAACCCATCATCAGCAAACAGATCCCTCATTCAAAACCCGACCGCCGATGTTCATTTCCACCATTAGAACACACCCGGAAAGAATATTTTCGAAACGCATCCGATCGGCTTTCCCGCAACGTTGTAGTTTATTTTCCTAGCGAATAAATTACATCCGCCGGGGTCAGTTTGATGCCGTTCATTTGTGCTACCATTCTTCCTTTGCCGTGCCGAAAACCTATGATTTGTGCTTTCGTTCACTACATTCAGCGTTGCCGGGTTGAGGTACGGTGCCAAACCCGGTGCTCTGGCCGGAACTTGTACTGTATTCGCTTAAACAAACATCCACGCCCGTGTGCGCGATCGCGTACGCGGAACACCGGCGGTACAAAATGATTACCGTTTTCCATCCTCCCGGTGTTCCTGCATGAGGTGAGAATGGGCACGTTTTCGTTCGCTGCAATCGCAATGAATGCAGCTCGAGTGCTCGCAGCTGGAAATGGGACGAGTGGATACGATAACAAACCGTATCCTGGAAGGCGGTGGTGCATCTTGCACGGTTTACGCTAGCGGTGCCGTTGGTTCCATGTACCGCTAAACATCGCTCACCTTTCGAATGGGACGAATAAATGGCCGCGGTTTTTGGTAGGTTTTCGCTAGGAAAAACGACGACGCGTTTTAGAACGGTGGAAAGATAATCCGTTTTCTAGCGCTGCTTGTGCGGCTCGCTCGCGATATAAATTATTAAATTCACCATAAAAGCATATAATTATGATGGCAGGTTTTAGAGGGTGGGCAAATTTGTGCCCACTGTGTGTGTATGTGCAGAGAAACCGTGCAATAATGGTGATCATAAATTGTTCCAGAGAAATTCCTGATGAGTTTTCTCCGTCCATGTGCGAAGAACAAACCGGCAGGGTTTTGCATAATTTCATTGAATAAAATTCCCTTTCTTGCGGTGGCATTTCAGTAATTTAATTTCGCTACTGAGTGTTTGCAAAAATACACACTAACTCTTAGCGAAAAATGTAAGAGTTTCATATTGATATTTTGATAAATACCCGTAGGCTGAAATTCAATCGCGCTAGCACTGAATTCTTTCTTTTGAATTCAATTTTCAAAAACATTGTTTGTGTTCGGATAAGAAACTGAGTAGAAATTACAAATTTTGTGACGTTAATTCACAAAACACTTAATCAAACATCATGCATTATTTACTTGAAAACAGAAAGCAATTTTTACAAGCCTTTATCATCACATTTCATAAAACTTGGATGATTTTTGCAGTTTTCCGAGATTTTTAGATTGTTGAAGAACTGAAAGTGATGTCGCAAGGCGTTCAATTAATGTTTTTTTTAAATATATTTTGATTTAGGTACTAAGGGGAAGCTAATTTTTTTATAATTCTGCGTCTTTTGATTTCTCTCGAAAGGACTTTATTTTCAACGACAGATAATCGTCCTTAAGATCCGAATTAATAAAAAAAAACAGTAAACCAGTAATTTAAAATAAATAGATAAAGTCGATTAAAATATTTTCCTTTTATTAATTTCTTTCAGGTAAGCTAAATACAGTACGCAGCCTTTAGTTGAAAAAAGGGATCGGCAAAAGAGATATTCTTTGTTATCTAATCGCGTAAGTGCATAGAAAAAAAAAAGAAAACAACACCGTTTTACCATCGCTATCGACGGTTCCTCCGCCCAACCCGGCTGAACGTGTATGCAAATGCACATTTTGCATGCTCTGTGCTGACAGACGCTAGCGAATCGGTCACATCCAGCCATAATTATGCCAGACGCATTATTATGCGATATTGTGGCTGAAGGATTGTGCAAGCTGCAAAATTCGCCACCGAACGGTTTGGTTTTGTTTTTGGTTTCATTTTTTTTTTTTATTTAATACCGTTTCGCTCAGGTTCGTTTGCATTTACTCGTGTGACATTAGCAGCAGCCCGATACCGGCTGGCCGGTAAATGGTAAGCGAATTTCGTAACGAAATTCATTCGTAGCACTCACGAAAGAGTCGCCAAGATTTGCATTATTCCCATCGCGATACGCTCGCAATAAACGATCGATTCGGGTCGATGATGCGATGAGGAAGAGGTCGACATTAATAATTCAACTAGCATCATTTTCTTTTCATGTGCGTTTGTGCATTCGGACGTGTGTGTGCGAAAAGGTGGAGGGTTATAAGTGAAATGTTTAATATTTTTTAAAAAAACAATCACAAAAAACCGTTCACATTATCGTGGAAAGCGTTGAAGAGACTTGCAAATATAAATCACTCTCACTAGCACAAGGTTTATATGATAACCGAAAAACTTATGGACCGGAAATGGGAGCGTACTTTACGTCCAAAGTAATCCGTTTAGTTCCTTGGGCTGGGGTGAAAGCAATAAAAGTGTACAAATAAACTCGACGAACTAAAACCCCCGAGCTAATGTTGTTTTTATTTTTCGGGAGAAAATTTGCCCCGAGAAAACACACCGTACGGAAGCGTTCACGCGTGTCGTTTGCTTTGAAACCATTTAAATTTATTTGACTTGTGTCGACGACTAGCGACGAGGATGATGATGCTGCTGCTACTTCGCACGAAGGTCAAGTGTGGTTCCCGAAACAAAAAATAAATAAGTAAAAAAAAACAACACAACCTTCAGATCATGTTCCCAACGAGCGAATGCATGTGTTCCCGGAGGCGATTTTGTACGGCTTTCTAAAACAAAAACGGCGCTCCGGTACTCTCGAAAACAGACGGCGAACGGAAGCTGGCGTTGATCGAGCGCCCCGACCCATGGCACAATGGGTGTGTACGGTTTGTCGAATATTTTTCGCCGCTTTTCGCCGCCTCACGGGCTGAACTCCGGCGGGGTTCAGTTTCTCTTCCCAGCTCCCGAAATTTTTCATAAAAAGCACGCCCAGCCATACGCGGTGAAACGCGTGGTGCATCTGTTTCAGCGTCGAGCACACCGTCGGCTTTTGTTGCAAACCGCGAAACTGATTGGTCACGAAATATATATTTTTTGTGTTTTTTTTTTTGCATACGGAAGTTGCTGGCACTCCAGTGTCTTTAGCCGGCACGCCGAGCACGACACGGTGATCGTCAATCTTGCCCTCCGGGGCTGGAAGGAGTCGCGAGTCCGTTAACCTTTCGCACACCCGATTGGGTGTCTTTCGCCCAATCTGTCACGGTGCCCGCAGCAGCCCAGAGCGTACAAGGTTAGGTGTGCATGAAATTGGTAAAGAAGAGGAAAAAAACGAGTTCCCGCTCAAGTTCGTCCACAAGTCCAAGGCACCTGTTCGGCACCGGGGCCCTCCACCACCCCGAAACGGGCGACAGTGAGAGTGAACTGCACACGCACCGCGTCATTCGGTTCCATTCATCTCCATCACCGACCTCGGTTCGCTTTCGCTTTCCGTGTGTATGTACGTACCGGGTACCCCAGGTGCACGGTGCCGGGTTGGTTTCTATTTAGCCATTTTCGGGAGACGCACCAAGGTCCGCAGACTCCGCGTGTGGACCTTCCCCCCAGGTGTCACTGCTTTCGGGACGCGCGAAAGTGCGAACGTTTCGTGTCTTTCTCCCTGCGCTGGGTCCAATTAGTGCGTTCAACTCGCGGCTCGCGGTGGTCGTGGGCTTCGAAGTGAAGGTTTCGTTGACCTTGCGGTGGGGCCCGTGATTGACGAAAGGGAGTGCCGGCTGGTCGCGCTCCGTGTTTGGTGGCGGCGGTGAAATGTTAGACCGTTCAGAGACGGTTCAATGCTTTCAACGGGAGACGGCGACGGGACACCACCATCCCAAAACAAATAACCGAGGGTTTTTTTTTGTGTTGTCGTAATGAAAGAGATTTTATTGTACCGATGGTGTCGATGGAATGCTTTTTTTTTAACTGCTGTTGTATTTGTTGTCTACCGAAGCTTTAAATTCGTCCCGAGAGAGATGGGATTTTTATTGTTTTAAGAGCACAATCATGGGTGTAGCAGGGTGGAGCGGCATCGAAATGAGATTTCTTTGTGCGATTTGTTTGAAGGTGTTGAGCTTTTTGTTTGTTATTTTGTTGGAACAATACGTGGAGTGTGGTTCAATCTTCATACTCTTTTGATTAGCTAATGAGTGTTTTTTTTATTATTCATACGGGATGTTTCATTTTATTATCATATATTGTGATTTTCAACCGTTTTTTCAACCGAAACAATAGAAATAAAAAACTAGAATCTTGAATAAAACTTGTTATCTCCAAAAGAAAACAAAACTTGAATTAGTTCAACAAGAAAACCATAAATCCATTTCTGAGTGCACCTCGGTATTGGTTTTACCAACTTTTAGTTATATTTTAAATGGTTGTTAATAACTGGTTCGTTGTTTTAAGATGCCTGTTTCACGTTCGAATTAAATACTTTAAACAGTATCAACTCTTGGTTTGGAATCCTAATGCGCGCTTCTGCCTGTATTGATTCCATCCTTTAGTGAGTTGTTATGAAAAAAAAAGAACAATTTAAATGCTTTTCCGATTTTCTCGCTTTCAATATACGAATTTAAATCTTGAAATCAATATTTACCTTAAACTATCAACACATTCATCACCGTTGAAATTAATTCTCTGCAGTGTGTTCGAAAATCCCAACTCATCTACATCGATGTTGCTTGCGCGCTCGCTAGCTCGAAATCCTTCCAAATTCCCTCCGAATATTGATGTAGGAAAAACATCAGCTGCTGCAAAATACTCTCCCATCAAAACATCAAAAATAGTAGCCCACTGCATCAACAGCACCATGTGGACAGGTTGATTCACTGCTGTTGTTCCGCATCACATTCACCTGCAGTGGCGTCGCCCGAGAACGCAGCATCATCCGTCCGCAAAATTCCACCTTCAAATCGATCCACCGCGCGAGCGTGCTGATGCTTGTTTTGCAGAAATTGCAGCGTCAGAAAATTATCGCACCGTTGTAGGGCGGCGGATATGTGTTGTGATTGAATTTGCATAACAATATCACAAAATTCACACCGATCGCGACACGGTCAGTGCCGGTGGAGTCCATCAGCAAACTGACGTCCGAACGTGGCGTGAAGTTCGCCCGTCAGTCAGCTTCCTTTCGGAATGCCGTCAATTAATCGCCCGATTTGTTGGTTGACAAGAGCAGCAAGCTATCAGGAAAGAGTCTCCACACTACCTCGTTAACTCTCGCATCCAACCCTAGCTGGAAGTAGAGCACCATAGGATATCTGAGGTGTGTGTGGGAGGGGGAACTTCGTACACCTCTTCCTCCTCATTACATTACCCCTCCCGGCTGTGTGTAAGTGGGTGTAAAGTTTCTGGGTCGCCGTCAACGCAGCACAAGCCACGAGGCCGATCATCCCGACGATACAATCGTCGATACATGGCAAGAATCGAACCGGCACCAAATTAATGATCTGTCTTGTGGTGTAATAATGTGTCATTTGCCTTGACGTTCCCGGTGAACCGTGATGATGGAGCGAAAAATACCCCCCAAATGTCATGCAGCCCGGATTGCGCAATGGTATGTTGCGAACCCGGTGCCCGTTGCCTATGCAAATGCAGCATGCAGCGGCGTGTCCGATATTGCAGTATATATGCAAAAATTTGACCGAATTACCACCGGCGGCAAATACGTGGCTATGTGCCGGGTGTGTACTCTCCTCCTTATGCGGAGGGAACGGGTCCGTTGTGGAGGGAAATGCATCTTTATGCGAACGGTGTGTACGCAAACGAAACAGCTGCCGGCCGGTTACAAGCTCACGTTTATATCCAGGTCAGCACATTTTTGACCTCGATAAATAGCGTTTTGAAAGTGAAATGTAGTAGTAAACCGTGTTTAAATTTTTAAATTATTCATGCTTTCGTACGTAATGGGATTTCGACAAGGTTTTTACTTTTTTTATCTATTTTTTTTTTGTTTTTAAATTGTTATTTGTCTGTTGTTTTTTTTATTTATTTTTAATATTCTCCTTTTCGTCTGCTTCTTATTTTTCTATGCGGTATCATTTTCATTTCATTCAATTTCAACATTAAATTATCTTTATTTTTGCATGATATTTCCCTCCTTTTTCTCATACAACCTGTATTCGACTCGATGTTTCACTAAGTACAATTATCTATAACTTAAAGAATACCTTAAATTTACAAGTTTATGTAACTGTTAGGATATATAGGAATATAGGATTACTATATTTATTCCTTAAAATATTCTTTATAAAGTTTTAATCCTTAGATTTTTTCTTCATTACTTGTAGTTGCATGCCTATTTGTTTTTCTACTACGTTTTTTAATTTTATTATTTGAAACAAGAACAAATTCAACATTTTATATGCTTTGAAATATAAGATAAGATTGATCTTAAAAGCCTTTTAAAACATCCCTTACCGCTTCAAGCAATTCAAAACCAATTTCATCCACCTCAATCTACGTCGCAGTAACATGAATCGTTCCATCCAATTTCGTTCCGAAGTCAAACCGATGCGAATAAAGCAAAACGAGCCGAGATTGTAGCTATTTTTCACTTCAATTCCCGTGGTGCCCCTTTTTTTTCGAGCCGGCGAATCATCATGACCCCAATTCTACATGAAAGCATCTTTTCTGCGCTTCCCTTTCGTCCCCGGAAAGTCCTTTCGCCCTAATCTAGTCCGCTAATCATCGATTAATCAGTCTAATTCGACCGGATGGAACGAAGTCGCGAACGGGGGTGGGAGCCAGCCCGGGCCAGCTTTATGACCCGACGATTCAACCAAATTTTTACGCTTCGTTACAAGGGTCAGGTCGGGTGTTTTTCTTTCATTTTCGTGTTATTTTTTTTTTTTCTAGCGTTTTCCCATCTGGTACTTGGAATATTGCTCCGGTACAGAAATTTGGCAGCTCGTTCGTTCGTTTCTTTTTCTTTCATCCCATTGCTTGTCCTGTGTGCTTGTCACGCTTTTCCCTTTCTGAAAAACATTGATTTTCTTCTAGCTTCCGATTAGGATGAGCGCAGCGAAGCGAAATCCCAGTGGAGACGGAAAGGCAATCTTTTCATCGTTATACACTCTGTGTTGTGTTTGCTTTTTCTTGTACCGGAGTAACGAAGAAGAAAAAAAGAACGTGGATTGAATCCTTCCCCGGGGGTGAGACGTCTTTATCGCATCCAGCGGACAGGGGGAGCGGAGTTGGAGAGAGAAAGTCCTTTTTCCTTTTTCCATGGCAAATAAAAACAGCTAGAAAAATCCACTGCAACTCGTCAGTGAAGGATTGCGGGCGGCGAGCGGAACGAAACGGCACGGTCCGAGAAGAAAAACAGAAGCAAAACTCCCACACGAAACTGTGTTTGGAAAGTTTGGCCATTAAAGGACGCCCAAAGGAGTTGGGCAATTTGTAGCACTCGAACGGAACTCGCGCACTCCCGGGGGCGCTTTTCTTTCGCTGGACGAGATTCAGTTACCACGGTACTACACGGCGGACGAAACCACTTCATTATTACGCACTTTCGAGGTGGGATGTTACTGGGGGGAGAACAATTTACGAGGCGGCCTAGGCCTACCACTAATTGGACATCATCATGGTGTGTTTGACGACCGGTCAAAGTCCATCACGCACCGGTTACTAATGATTTAATCTCGACTAGAAAGGTTAATGTGGGGAGTTACTGGCTTGTCGCATTTGTTCTGGCTTATTACAACATCAAGTAGACGAATCGGATCACTTTGCGCGGACTGTTTCCGTTTTAAATAAGAAATTTTGGTTTGGTTGAAATATATTTTGAAATGATTTCAAAGTTTGAAATATTTCAGATGCAAAATCCTGGAGAACAAACAAATTTATTTTCAATTCCATGAGTATTACGCATTAAATGCAGACGAATATTCACATCTGAAAAGCTGCAGCATCGCCTGGAATGGATCTGTCAGACGAAAAGATTCCCTCGCTGGAATAAACTAGCAACGGAGATAAAAAAAAACCTCAACATCATCGATCAATTACTTTATCTAGCGTCGGACGAGTCAACTACAATTTTCTGTTCTTTTGTGTATCCCATTGAGAGAAATTTCGGGAATTTCGAACGGAAAGGCACACTGAAAATAGCGAAAGTTTTCCAATCCCGTTTGGTAGTCCGCCTGCCGGGGCGCTCTGTTGATTTCGCTGGAAAAGTTGATCTTTTTTCAAGCTTCACAAGCATTCCTCAAATTCTTCGGATCGAAATTTTGCGAGATTACGTTTTGTGGATACATAATTTGATCCTGTTTCGCCAGACGTAACATGAGCTGAAACGCACAGCGCCATCGCAAACGTATATTGCGTGGAGAAACAAAAGCACAACAGCCCGGGCCGAAAACCAGGGAATATGTCCGCGGTTCCACGAGTCACAGGTGAAAACTCTCACTTTCGTCGCGGGCGTTATCAAAATCGAGAAAGTTTCTCACCCCACGGGGACTCCGCGGATCGCGTGAACCGGTTCGTATAAAGGGTTAGGGATCGGGGGGAGGGGATTTGGGGGGTAGTGGCGTGCACCACGCGTGTTGATCATCCCCGTGATTGTGTCCGTTTTTGGCGATTTCTGGCGAAACGGCATCTTTGGGGCTTCTCTTCGGTGGCTGCTTCGTTGGCCGATCGTGCTCCCTTTTGCGATGGTGACGTCGGTACGGGTTTGTGGATGGGCAGGGGCGATGGTTGGTGACATTGGGACCCCCGATGTCGATCGAACGCTCCCCGGTGACGATGGCGTGGCAGTGAAAGTGAGGCCGAAAGTTTATGAAACGATGAGCGAATTTCCATCTTCATTTGAATGTCTTACGAGAGCTCTGAACCGAAGCAAGGGACTGGGATTGTGTTTGTGAGTTGCATAAGCGGGGTTAGAAGTAGCGATTCGAAATCTGGTGGAGAAAATTGTCAACTATTTGTTTTGTCAAACTATGTTTAGAGCGAATGAAATTTTTCTTGTGAAAAGGATTTTTCTGCATATTAAACTCTTTATTTTATTCCTCGTCCTGAACTGTAACATTCAGCGAAAGCTGAATTATAAAATCACCTTCTTTAAACTATTTATCAACAGATGGCGCTACAGAAGCAAAAACTTTTGTACTGAAGGTATTCAAAAGTTTACCGCTTCCAAAATTTTGACGCTATTTAAAAATGCATTTAAAAAAATCTAATTGTATCGAATAAAATCGAAATGTGTTCATAATTAGTAAAGCAGTCGAGGTTTATATTTTGTGAAGTAACAACTAAAATTGAAAAAAAAACATGATCTCAACCGAAACTACGGCAATATGTTTAAAGCTAAATTATGTGTCACACTCCAATCAGATACTGTTGAATATCATTTTCTCCACTTAGAAACCACAATCAAAATAACATCTCTTGTTAACACCTATACACGAAAGTTATCATCGTAAGAACCTTCTAACCAAACTTCGGTGCAACTTATCAACCACAAAAATAACCTTGCAGTTCGCTCCGATCGGTAAATATGCCACCGGTAGCTTTATTTATTTCGCACCTGCACACCCATCATCCGGTGGTTCTGTCTTGAGGCGTCGATTCTTCGAACACGAAGAACCATCTCTCAACCATCGTACACCACTAAATTAGTTCCAGGTGCATAATGCAAACTACGCTCCGTGTGTTTCACCGCTCCCGGAGCATCGCATAAACCGTTCAGGCCACGAGTGGAGTGTCTGCCGGTTGTCGGTTGTGTGTTGATGAAAGTTCAATATGTTTTATGTCTGCCGGCTCCAGCGGCAGCCAACTTTTGCCCCAAGAAGATCCGCTCGCCGCTGATCGGGAAACATTTCTCGAGCACGCAAGCGTGCAAGCAATTGTACTTGTGCGTGTTCGAATGTTTCGATTCGACATTCACCTTCCACGGGAAATTGAAACACGGTTCACGTGCAACCGCAACCGCGAGCCGTGCGAAAAGCGCATCCTTCGCGATGATGTGCCTTTGGGAGCAACCGATGGGAGGAGAACGGAACTCTTTCGAACACGCTTTTTGCGTTCGTTTGGAGAACGTCGATCGAACGTTCACACCAGAGGTAAAAGATGCACGGCGCTGCAGCAGTACGAAACTCAATTACTTTACCTCAGGCGGAATAATGGTTTATTCGTAGCGTTGGTGTTGGTGAAAATTTTATCATGTTGCTGCTTCTTCTGTAGAACACGGGGCTGGTGAAAAAAAGAAAAAAAAACATAAAAGAAATATCGCTTCATGTTTGTGTGTCCATAGCATGACAGAACAAGAACAGCGATACATGTTACTCGTTAGTGCATTTTATTTCTAATCGCATTTTATTTCGATGCATTTTTTGCCTTCAAGTTACGAGCTGTGCTAAATTTCGCGCGGCAAAGCTCCTGTTACATTCGAAATGTATTGAAAAGTATGTTTTCGCATGTATGCTTTCACTTGTAACACATGAGAATGGGTAATAAAATCTCGCGGTGTGAAAAATCGACCATAAGATCTTATTCACCTTTATTCACTCACTGAATTCCGCCTGGTTTGCTTTCCATTCGCAAATCCTTTTTATATTTTACAATCTCACCCCCGTTCGATGCGATGTTCGGTACGAGCTGATAATCCCTGCCATTGATCCATGGCCACTCGAAAAATAACCACACGGAAATAATGCAGCCAGCCGGCAGCGTGTGCTCGACTTTTGCATTGGCGCTGCAATCGATGGAATTAGTGGGCTTAAGCTGATTGGACCGCGGTTAAACTACACAGTCACGTGGATCGATTTCTGATGATAGATTTTCAGTGCCGGGGGAAAACTGCTGCTCAGCTTACGATTACAAAACTGTTTTTTTTAAGTCCGAGCGTTGGTAAATCAAGAGTAAATGCGTGGCGTTGGGGTTTGGATTGTGGTTAAAGTTAAAATAATTTTTTGTTTGTGTAAAAATGGAGATATTTTTTCATATTTCTTGATTGAGTACATCTGTCGTTTTTGTGTCCAATCAGTGGATTTGAGCCAATATTGCAATATCATAATTATTTTTTAATTATATTTTTTTTATTATAATTTTTATCATAATTATTTTTTTTATTTTAGAATTTTTTTACCATTCACTTTCTTAGATAATGAAATTAAATGCAATAATTTGAACATTCGTGCACATCAATAATTAATCTATTAAAATCGTTTTATATTTTTCTTGATATTTTCTTTAAAAATCAGCTTTAAATTACAAAACTACAAATTACAAAATTGAAAACAAAAATCAAAAAAATAAAATTAGTAATAATATGTTAGAAAATTTTGACTCAACGCCACTAAAAGTAAGGTTTATCTATTTAAAGCGATGATTGCAGTAGAACACATTTTATTCTTAATTTTTCGTAGTTCCGTGATACACTTATTTT
>JXXA01003980.1:0-16911 GCA_000956255.1 Anopheles punctulatus | reverse complement strand
AAAATCATACCAAAAATGTGTGTAATTCTGGTACCAAACTTGCTCGCCACGGCAAACTCGACACTAATCGCATCAATTATTACATGCAAGCGAACCGCTCCATCTCGGCGACAAATCACAACAAGCTCGTGCGTACGTTTGATTTTCATTTGCATACATGATGCATTTCAATCGAATCGCTGCTGCCAGCGCAAGCAAACAGTGGGCGCTTTCGATTACGCGCCGAGCCACGCCGAAGGCGCCGAATAATTTATCAACGTGTATTTGCGATGAATTGAAGGTGGATTTGGATGTACGGTGGAGCGAAATCGGCATTAAACTAGGTAACCTGCACCGCAAGCACCATCGTCAGAGCGGCATCATCGGAGCTGTTTAAACATAACCCAGAAGCGCGAAGAAATGAAAACAAAATATCCCTACCGTGAGCTGGCGGTGGTGGGAGCATCTGCCCGGGACGGTGTGTGTGTGTGTTTGCGGGCACCATGTGTGACCGAACCGTATCCATTCATCCATCGGGAGATCCTCTCTAGTGCACACGCTCAGCGGAAGCGAAGCTGGAGCGTTGAAAAATGGGAAAGATTTGGAACGTTTTTTTTTTATTTTTATTTTTATGTTGCTTTCCCAGCAGTTATCCCGGTGGATGGTCACCAAACATCTAAAGCACACATACAAACGAGCTTCTGGGGTGCGTTGTTTTTCGGGACATCCCAATGTAAGGGGGCGTCCTGCCCTAGAAAACCGAGGCACGGAGGACAGTTGCCCGGGAAAAGCTCTATTGCTTGGTTTCGGTTTTTGGGATGAGGTTCGACTGTTGATTTTGCGGGACGGATGGAGAGGGAGCCATTCGGTTGCGTTTATTTGTGCGTAACGAGCAGCCTGTTGTTGGTAACCTGCCTCCGGCCAGCAACCTCCAACAGGTACCCGTTCGCGGGTGGCCTGCCCGTCTCGGTATCAGGCGGACTGGCCGAGATAGCTGGCCGGGATGAAGATTTGGTGCGTATCCGGTGGAACGAGTTCCCGGAGAAAACGGGAACACTGTGTGCACGAACTTCGGCACATGACTTTCCCCGCTCCCCGATGTGTGTGAGTGCGGTGTGCGGGGCGACTTGAAAGGAAACCGGATGAAACCGGCGGCGGGAAGGAAGATGGCACTAAGCTGATGATATCCCTAGGCGTTGGCTGTGTGCGTACGGCCAGTATCTTCACGTTTGACACGTACCAGAAGCATATCGACACACCGCACCCCGGTTCCACCCCCAGCCCACCGTTCGTTATCAGCACCAGGAGCTCGAAAATGGTTTGAGGATTGAAAATATCGACCGAAAACACCGCTCCTCCAAGCCGGCCCCGGGTGCCGGGAGACCGGGAGGCTGGGCTGGGATGGGATGGGACGTGTTGTAGCAGCATCATCCCGGACGTGTGCTCGGGGAGGCGCAATTCGGGCCGAATTCTGTATCGAAATCCGCTCGCTAGCTGCGCAGCACACACGGACACGTACACGTTCGGGGCAGCAGAAAAAAAAAACGCGAACATTTCGTACCAATACTAGCGTGCCCCGGGTACGAGTACATTGGACGCGCTCTCCTACACGCATCAATGAATTATACATAACGCGCTCGCACTACGCTGCACCAATACACCCGCAGCCCGTGCACATAACAAGTGCCTTTCGGAGCGGCCAAGCGGTCGGAAGATGTTTCATCTCAAACGTGGCCTCGCTCAACACGCTAGCAAGGAGCAGGAGCGTGCGCGTGCGCGCACACTACAGCATCCCTTTCCGCTCCTTGCATACATCGAGGCGCACGGAACGGCGTGTGGTTGCTTCTGTGTTGGTGTCTGTCATCCTCTCTGCCCCCTCGGCACCCTGATCCTCTCCGTCACTGTGCGTGTGTGAGTGTCTGTGTTGGCAGCATCCCGAAACGCTCGTCCTGGGCAGCCCGGGCCCTGGGCTTGGGGTTGCTGCTGCTCGGTCGCCCGACGACGAACCATAGTAGACTTTTAGGCGTCAACTGGAAAAGCTCGCTCGCAGTGCTGAACGCTGCTTGCTGCTGCCGCTGGTACCGAGCTCGTGCAGTGGAGCAGCAGCACCAGCAGCAGCAGCAGTGCCGGTGACGGTGTGGAAGGTGTGGAAAGCAGAAGAGGACGGCAGCATCCCATCCCAGGGAGTTTTACGATCCGGGAGCAGGCATACCCGGTGAGTATGCTGGGTGAGTCATTGGGGTGGGTGAATGAGTGAGAGTGTTTCGTTGTTGGAGCGAGGAGGGGGAGGGGAGCGGGGGGAGGAGTGATGGGATGGTAAGAGGTTTCACAGAGTGAGACAGCATCCGGAGAAGACGCGGAATGAGGGTACGAGAGCACTTGTCAGGTCCTTGAACGGTGGTAGTCCTGCAGGTTCACATTTTGGGCGCGTTCGAGCAGCCACCAAGGGGTGAAAGTCCCGGACAGCTCCCCCACACACGCAGCAGTACGAAGCACTTTTCGGGGTGAGCGATGCGATTGGGAGGCACGAGAGCGAGAACGAGAGCGACACACTCAGCTGCCACTCTGCTCCTTATCTACTACCGGTTGCAATCAGCTCCTGGACCCGGGTCAGACCAGACAGCCCAGCGCGCCTGCTGCTCTAAGTCGTACGTCTTCGTCAGTATGCTAAGCGCCGGAGTCCCGGACGCAGGCCCTCACGCAGCGGGACCAAAGTCACGCGTACGCGCATCACGAATTCGCCACGGCAGCAGAGTAGTTCGAGGGCGCGCGCAAAGCAGTAACCTTTCAGTCTGCTGCTGCCGCTCGGTTCGCTAAGCCAGCGCCATGGAGCTGGTGTCTGGCAGTTGTTGCGCCTCCCGGCGCCAGCCAGGTCCGGGTTTGGCGCGCCAAAACTCGCCCGCGACGTGGCCGGCGTTGATAGTGAGTGTGTTTGGTTCGAAGCAGGCAGCGCCCACAAGCGGGCAACGTTTTCATCCCGACCAGCAAACAGTGACCACCGCTGAGTACGCGAGTCAAGTTAGAGTGACGCCCGGGTGGGGCTACCAGGCTTCCAGAAACAATCCTCGAACAATGAAGTGCCAGTTCCGTGCAATGTGTGTGCGTGTTTTTGTGCCTGGAAAGTGTTGTTGCTCCTCATCTCGTTTCGGCACAAACTTCAACATTACTTTCCCCTTATTGCTAACCGCCTCCTTAGATCCCCTCAAAACACGGCGGTATCCATCGTCATCGCTCCCAAGAGTCGGTCTACTATGATGCGTTCTTTCCTGCCACACGGGATACACGCGGGCCGCCACACAAAATGGCCGCCAAGTATCGATCCGCCCCGAGCACTCGTGCACGTACACACTCAAGCCGCAGGTAAAATGGCAGCACGTAAAATGTTCGCTAGAATAGACACACCGCGCTACGAGCAGTTGTGAAGCCACGAGCAGAAGTAGCTTCGTTACGGTTGTCGTTTCGTTCTCTTTCGTTTCACTTTGCGTACCGGCAAAACTTTGGTGAGGATCCGTCGCACGTCTAGTGTTCCTCGGGAGACACCTTTGTTTCTTTATGTGTAAGTGTGTAACTGTGTGTGTGTGTGTGTGTTTGTGTGGCTGATTTCGTTACTTTTCACTTCAGTTTCTAACCTCACTTTTTTGTTTGCCTTCGAACTTTAGTTTATACCGCGAACTACCGCAAGTCAATGCCGCGCTGTTGGTTGAGAGGGTGAAGGAGTTGATACATACGAAATTACTTTTGCAACGCTTTCGCTTTCCGTACGATACACGTCCTTCCTTACAAAAAAAAACAAACAAAACACCACAAATATTCACACCACCCTCCTTTATCTTCCTAGAGCCTAGATGATCAACAAAAACTCACAGAAAAACACACACAAACACTTGTTAGCACCTGATGTTTGTCAATGTTATTTGTCGTTGCGCTAGAATAGTGTACTATTAGAGCTAAGTAGCGTACTATGTGTGTTATACGGTTGGTTCGCCCATCTTACGAACGCCGACGGGGGTTAGTACTTAAAGATACCCGAGACATTCTCGGCATCCGGCGAAAGGCGGTGAATAATGGGTTCTAAATCCACGATCGCACCTTTTTTAAACCCATTCTACATCGAGGGTAAGTACGGATATTTATATCTACGCAAAATGTCATCAAGAACACTATCAGATAAAGAAACAAGTGGTTTGCTGAGATATGTTTTGTCTTTTTTCTCTGTTGGATATCTCCAACATGAAGCTGCAGGCCGAGTTCCCTTGCAAATGGGACAACTAACGACTTATTCCGACCACAAAACGATGTCGTAATATGGTTTATTATAACCATCGACCAACAAAAAAAAGTACTAAAGATAAAACCACCCGTGTCCATAGCAACCACGGAACGGGCGGAAATGGTAACGGTTTGGAAAATTCGCCGACGGCTAGGACACAAGTCACCCATGTCTGCGTATGACAGGCCAGCAAACGTTCTTCCCGAGCTAACGCCTGAAGCGCTAAATGGACCGTGTACATCGACAGCCTCCCGGGCGCTACAGCTCGACCCAGCACGTGCGCCATTTTATTTTCTTCGCCCCAATCCGCACGTGCCGCTCCGTTGGTTGCTTTGTTCGGCAGAAGGTCGAGCCGGACTTCCGGTGCAAATTTGAATTCTATTCCGATGCTCGTGGCTCGGCACACTCGGTGAGAGAAAATAGAAAACGAATGCGCTTGTGTTCGAGCGCTGGAAGCGCTAATGTTGCACCGAATGATGGAATATTCCTGCTACAAAAATGCATGTTTTAATTCAAACCATTACGCCCATAGGTAACAATACTTACGCGTCGAACGGTCAACTGAAATGCGCTCCCTTTTGAAATCCGTGTTTTATGCCGTCACGGTGGTGAGAGTTTGATTAATGGTTGTTCCGCGTGCTGGCCCAGCATCCCGGCTTGCAAGACCAAATTAATGTTCCATTTGTGATAAAGCGCACAATGCGAGGGAGCCGCAATTGGAGGGTTTTCCCTTGCACCCTCGCATTGAGCGCGTTGTGCGTCGCATATGGTACCGTCGCACAGGGATCCTTCAATCTATTGTGCGGCTGCGAAAGTTGTATTAATTTCGATCTTATAATGAGATTTTTCGTATGCCGTGTAGACCGGATCCCGAGCGGTCCTGAGTCTTTTTATTTCAAATTTGTTTGTTGGAACATCAGCACAGAAGCCCGCCGAGACGCAAGCATCCATGAGATAATAGAATTCCGAGTGCGCAGTACACAAAGCACCATGATTTCCTCCGGGAATCTCATCCAATTGGACGTAATTTTGGCACGGCAATCTCCGCTGTCGAAAGCGTCATCGTGTATCGATTGATTTTGACAGGGACTACCGAGGGTCTGTGGTTAGAAGAAAGGATTGTTATCGTATCCTTCAACAATAGCCCTGCTCTGCGTCTGCGGGCACGTTTTGCCTCGCCAATCGTGCTCGTGCGGCATGACATTAAATTCAATTGAGGCCATGCGTCACAAGTCGTCACGCTGGCGACGGCGAATCACGTCCTATGCGACAGCGTCGACCGAACAAATCAATTTCCATACCATCCATGCGAAGCTAAAACGGTGGCTGCGTACGTGCGTGAACTGGTTGCGTGCGTTCAGTTGGACCGCTAGTGACAGACACTACGGGGATTGCTATGGCGCCAGTCAAACACCGACGACGTTGCGGATCTTTCCCACTTCAGACGGTGTCTAGACAAAGTTTTCATCAAGCTGTGTGCGAGTGTGTGTGTGTGTGTGTGTGTGTGTGTGTTTATGCGTCTGTGTGTGGAAAGTAAAATTATCCGAATGGACCTAATTCGGCCACCCAGTTGGAGATGGTGGCGTGATCTCACATCCCCTCGTAAAGTTATGGAAGTTGGAGCTTCCGTACGAGCTTGAGCCGAGGGATGGGAGAAGTTTTTCGCAGAATCACTGATGCCCTACTGCACCAGCAGCGATCCGGGAGGTGGTCGCTACGGAACGACCGTCGCCAGGCCGGCTGGAGCCATTCTGCCAGGGCGCGTCTTTTATCAGCGCCACTTTAATGCCGCTCGCTTTCTCGGTGGCCTTTATTTTTGCTCTCGTCGACAGAAGAGCCTGAATAGGGATGCCATAGAACGATTGCCAAGTAAATCAATGGTTGATGGTCTCGGTTTTTTTTTATGGAGCAAGCGTTCCCTTTTTGGCATGATAACGAGTCGCAGCGAAATGCGCTGAGATTAGCGCGTTCGGTGAAAAGCATCTTCTTAGTTTATGATATTCGTGGCTGATGCCATTACCAACGGAGATGTGATGAGGATATTATACTTTAATCAACGTAATAACATAGCGAAGAATTCCCAAACGACAGTATGGCAGTACCAACATATGAACAAAGAAAGGGTTCTCAAAAGATATATAAAGTGTATATATCTACCAGTTTAACAATGGTTGCTTACTTTCCCCTGCAAAACCCCGCATCAACAGTCGTAAAGTTTGAAATCTTGCTCTAAAATATAGCTCTTTGTGCGAGATATTTGCTATCAAATACTTAGAAATAATTTCCAAATGGTAAAATGTATGATTAAGACACAAAACCCATTACAATCAACCTTCGTACACTTGTCTCTTACCAAAGTTGACACAAAAAGCAATTTCCAACGAGTGTGTTTGCTTTCCGTGCTGCTTTGAGTCCTTGTTGCTGCAAAAGTAGCACACTAACGCTACCACCACCACCACCCTGGCTCATCCGCCCGATCGATCATCGATGTGTTTTCGCCGGCCTGGGTCAGCTTCTGCCAACGAGATAACGACGCCACATAATAATAAACACACCAGCATACACAAACACACGCCACAGAAATGGGTTTTTACCGTTTTTCGATAGTATTTTTGGCAAACGGGACCGGTGGGAAGAGTTAGCCTGCCGCACGCCTGCTACAGCATCCGCCGGGCGTAACGAACGAATACAAATAAATGGCATGGCAAAAATAGGATACACCCTCCGTTGTAGAGACGACCCGATTTTATTCCCCCTCGGAGCTTGCCTCACGCTCCCCTCGCTCGGAGCGGGATTATGGACCAGCGGTTCACCCGAGCCGAAGGGGACGATGGCTTCTGTGTGGTGTTTTTCTCTTCTGCCATCATCCCAGCCTGCTTATGTTGACTTATCATTTGCTTGGGCGTTTTTGTTTGCCTCCCGGATGAATGGGATCGTCCCTCGGGGAATACGGCAGGACAGGTTTTTAAATCGCTTCATCACGAAGATCCTGTTACTGGGCTGCATTTGCGATAGGAACACTATGGCAGGCTGACTATGGCAAGTAAACAACCCGGCGGTGGGCGCCTCCGGGACTAGTGATTGTCTGAGAGCTGTATCGCCTCACGTTGCGGGAATTGTTGATAAAATCCAGCTTTTCTGGTTGTACCAACGTGCTTCAAATACTGTGACTATATTAGTTTTGCTATCAGCTACATTATTTAAATTTACTATAGCAAGAAACCTATCGAGCATGTTTGCATCTTCTGCGGTGCATAACTTCAGGCGCTGTCGCAACCGTTTACAGTGTGTCAAAAAACAATATCGTATTTTAAAAAAGTTAAGGGTTTTGTTTATTAGTGCGTTTTTTTCTTGTTTAGAAATAAATTACCTGCACCCTTAAGAAAATTTTTGTAACATTTAAATTCATCTCGAATGAAAGTGAAAACTTTTTCCGCTTATTAAAGAACAATGTTCCCGTAAATATATTACCCGACCATGGCAACAAATTAGAGAGATCCCAACTAATTTCCCCAACACGATACGTAGAAAATAAAACTTCAAAAGTGAACCCGAGAAGTGGTTCCAATCGAAAACTTTCCTCCAAACCAAACTCCCGCCAGCATATGGTGCGAAGGCTCGATTTTACTGGAGAGCTATCCACACGGAAGAGATCCTTTGCCCTGAGCACCGTAATTGACACTTTCACTTTCCGTGCGGCAGGCTTTCGCTCGGTTCGGACAAGGTTTAGGTCAGTTTGGGCGTGTGCTGTGTTGTTTATGGCCGTGCATGGGGTAAACTTTTCGCCAGCTCTCGCGAGCTGCTCGTCTCCTTCGGAAAAGTGCTCCTCAAATGCACGTGGCGCTGTGTGATGAAAGAAAAAAAAATGAACGAACGGAAGTAAACACTTGAAAACGGCCGCTGACCACTCGAAGCGGAGTTTTTTTATATTTTTTCCCCCCGTTCGGCTTTTGTGCAGTTGCTGATCCTGCTCGAAGGAAGTATTGGTGGCGTTTGGTGACACGCCGATTTTGGCGTTTCTTCACACGCGTTTGTGTGCGTGATACGCGCTGTACTTTCATTACACACGCTCATTGCAGCAATAATCCACTTGGGGTTGTTTCGAGCTTCATGTGTGTGTGTGTGTGCGTTGCGTACACGGAGGACAAAACGTCAAACATAGGGTGACCAGCAGGCCGGATAGAGAGCAGCGAGCGAAGGGTGTAATAAAACGAGCGTACCGAGAACGCGTGTGCGAGTAAGAGAGAGAGAGAGAGGGCGCGCGCTAAAAGAACATGCGGGAAAGAAAGAAATGAAACGAGCGAAGAACGGAGGACGAGCGACTCGAAGGACGCAGACCGAAAGCCAGACGCCAGAAACGCAAACCAATCGTCATATTGTTGTTCACCCCGTCGGACGTCTGCCGTTGGAAGAAGTCCTTCGGAAGTCGGTAGTTTGTCGCGCCCGCGCGCGCTTGTGTACGTGTGTTTCGGACGGGCTCTAACCCGGTCTCCGGTTACCGGGCGGAGAAGTGTTTGTGCATCGTGTGATTTACGCTCGCAAAAAAAAAACTGTGAATTAAGACTTAAGACTCGTCCTTGTGGATAAATCTTTCACCCGGTAAACACGAGTAAACGAACGACCAATTATCACTCCCCGGAGATGGTTGGCTTTATGGTTCGCTAGCCACCGTCGTATCGATGATAAACGTGGGCAAAAGTCTGCGTTGGGGCTCCTCGTTGGCGCCGCTGGGTGGATTAGTCATTCGGTGCCGACCAGACCGACCCAGGCAGGGTAAAACAGCTCTACCGTGCCGATCGACCAAGCAAGCAAAGCACGTGGCTGCCGGTGAAGGTTGGTTTGCGTTTGTGCTGCTTCGACCGGTTTCGCACGCTTCTCCGGTACACTCTGGTCGCAGGGGGCATCGATTTTGGCTTTTGTTTCTAGCGGAACACAGTTGGGGATATAACTCATCACAGAAGGCCTTGAGGTAGAATTATTTCACCTGGAGCACTTGGAAGATGTGTGCCAAAAGCATTCGAAATCGAATGCGCTATCCGATTCCTTCAACCAGATCCGGAATGGATATTTTATCCTAGACTATACTCATGTTTATCTTACAGCGCAGAACAGATTTTAATATATTATTTTCATAATATTAATCGAGTATGTTTCGATTTTAAGCACCTCTGGAGAACATGAGCTTCAACGTGTGTGATAAAGAACTGGGTTATTTAATTCAAAGTCATCTAATCTTTTATTTGAAGAGGCTAAAGATTGAAGTTCAAATATTATTTGTTAAAATTGACAATTGATTGATGGCTAGAACAATCTCAAAAATTCATTACGTGCCTTTCGCTACTCCCCACCCATGAGTCATTCACATAGACAACAGCATCAAAGACATTCTTTTTGAATTTCCAATTTCAATTTTACAAGCATCAAATTTTTCTTCCCCGCACCCCAGTTCCGTTGCTTGATGTGTGGACTGGTTTTTTTAGCCTCTCGAAACCCCTCGGTTTCACACGCACCAAACGGATTTCAATTTCATCACATTAAAACCGTATCCTTTCCCTCCCCCCTCCCCTTCCGTAAGGATGCGTAAGCGCGTCGTGCGTTTCCAATCGAAATCGCAATCTCTCAGTCGCTCCCATTGCGCTCATCAATCAAATTAGTTCGTGAGCTTAATAATAATAAAAAAGCGGATGCTGCTGTCGGCGAAGAAGGATGCTCCGGATTAAAATCATCCGGGCATAGCGTTCCGCTGGAGGGAGAGGGATCGAACCGCGACAGGATTGTGGACGGTTTCGGTGAGTTTTCCCCCTTCGCTTCGTTGCGTGCGAGCCGAGCGAAATGTTTTCAAAGTACATCTCCTAATCTCAACACGCACACGGCGAAGGTTGCGGCCTAGCGGGACCGGTTAGGGGAATCGGGAACGGTGAAACGGTTGTAAATGGAGGGCAGAAGTGCAGGACACATGCAATGTGCATTGCCAATCTCGATCTGTGTCCTCAATAATCGTGTCCGCTTGCCAAGGTCGGGAACCGCGACCCAGGCAAGGAAGAAAGGAAAGGGGAAGGAAAATAGGGAAGAGAATGGGAAAAGGGACGGTCGGCAGCTGTGCCGTCCGTCACGCGGGGTGTCGCCGGTTCGGCTGGATGCATTGCTGCAGCGGCAGCCCGTCGAAAGGGAGAAGCTTACCTCAACCATCCGCTTTCGTCCGCACGAGGGTTTTGGGTTTCGCCGCTGCCGAATCTCGGTCGCAGCCCGCAGCATTGTTGCCCACGGCAGATGGTGTTGTGTCGCCGAGGGGGATAAAAACTGCATTTGAGGATTTTGGTTACTGCATGCAGCAGCAGAGTATGTAGTTTTTTTTTTGTTTCGTTGTTTTCAAATTTTGTTCTGCCTGTCTCCTATACCATTACCGGTTGTTCTAGATTGGTCCGGTTCTTTTTACGCGATCTTGTGCGTATAATTTCCACTCCCCATGGTCGACAGTGCCGCGGGTTTTTCTCTTCCCACCTCCCGAACGGCGGTCTCGATCGACTCACCCTTAGTAGGCAGGACGTGCAAGACGCGCGTCCGTGGATCAGCGGGGATCAACGAAACATAAAAAGGGACGAATTTAATTACATACTATGTTGTTGTTTCTTCTTCTTGCTTTTCTTCTATCACACACGCTCCCTTTCGCGCCGTATTTTGGAATATATTTTCATAGCAATGCCGGGCGAGTGAAGGGGTTCACCGGTTTAGGGGTTCGGCCAAGACTCTTCACAACGGACGGTGGGATTGGAACGGGTGGTGCAACAAATATGCAACATTTTGTACTGTGTGTGTGTGTGTGTGTTTTTTTTTTGTTATAAAAATGCTGCTGATATTCTTATGTACAACCGTCGAACGACGTAAACTTGTCCGACGAGGGCATTGGCCCTAAACTATGAGAACCGTGTGCGCCATGACTTCGTGTACGCTGATAAGTCCTGTCCTGATACGTCTGAGAGTTGTTGGCAGGAACTGAAGAGTAGTTTTTGTTAGGCCAAATGTCATCAAGGAACTTAAGAAGAATTTCGTCTCCATAAAAAGTCTGATTTTATAAGAGCTTAGGTGATGAACGTTCTTCAGAGGCGTTATATATTGGAGGATATGATATTCTATAATAGGATTGTATATCTTAAGATGGAATAATTAATTTACAATTTATAGTCATAAGAGTATAGGACCTGAACTAACTCTTTCAAGTTCTCAATATTCTGAAACGAAATGTTCAATACCTAGATCTTCTTGTATTCTTTAAAAAAATCCGTAATGACTGAATAATTTAAATCTTGGATTGTCAGGAATCTAATGTCCTCTAATACCAAGATGAATTCAAACGCTAAATATATTTCAATCTAGTGCACCGTCCTGTGACTCCTTGGATCTAACAACACTCTCACCACCCAAAAAGGTTGATGAATCGGGCTTCTCAACGCTTGATCCGCACGCTTCGGGAGACACCCTCTTAGACTCCTAGAGCGTTAGGTACGCTGACTCCTGAAGAAGTCAAACCGACCACCGACCGCGGGAGCACACTCGAGTTGGCGCATAAATTTGTTTGTTTAATCGATGCCATACATATACGAATGTGGCCTGCGGGAGCCCCCGACCAGTTTCCGCCGTGTAAAAAGTCACCTGGAGAAAGAGAACCGCTACGCACCACCTTCAGTCTCCCTTGCCCAGTCGCCGGCGTCTCGTGGCTCGCGGTGACCCCCATCGGGAACCTCGTAAAACACGGTAATCGCTACAGCGCGAATCCAGCGCAAGTTCCACCCGCTTCCAGCTTGGGTTTGCAGCAGGGAAAAAAAGGGCACTGTTTATATCGACTGCGAAGACAATTGACTATCAGGCCACTTTTGCCCACCGGCAGACCTGGCCGTCCTCGGTGGAAGCAGGCGGAAAGGAAAGGTCTAATCTTAACTTCCATGCGTTCCATGCAGTGACTTGGGTGCCGGTAGCACGTGTAGCACGACCAAACAACCCGTGGAATACGACACTCGCACTCAAACTCACACTCACACACACACATTAGTGGAGACGACGTAAACACACACATACACACCCTCACCGCTGTTGGAAAAGGTCGTGCCGTGTGCCGTGGTGGGAAAATAAGTGACTGCAAGTAACCACGCGACGCGCCGTGTGTCTGTAGGCTGCCCCGGGGAGCTGTCCTTATGCCGTGTGCCATTTGCTATTTTTGCTCTTGTTCAACTAGCCGTTTTTCGGCCCGCCGCCTCCTTCGTTTACCCTGTCCGGCTGGTTGCGGCTTAAATATTGACTATACTTTGGCGGTGGCGTTGACGTGGTTTTGATTTGTTCGCTACACCGGTTGGGATTTAATCGCATCCTCTAAAACCAGCGCCAGTGGCGACAGCAGAAACAGCAGCAGCAACAGCAGCTGCAGTAGCAGCAGCAGCTAAACCCACAAGTAGGTAAGTAAACGTACTAAATTCGTGCTTCATGCGGCTCATGCCTGCACGGTGAGTCACGTGGCCGTCCTTCCGTTCGGACTGCCTGCTCGGGCACGGACGCCTCCTGCCCGCACGTTTTTCTCCTGGTTTTCACTGTAGGCCTGTATGTTCTATTGCGGATTTCATAAGGCACGCGGTGAATGCCAAGAGCGAACGATACGCAGCATAAACTTATCATGGCAAAAAAAACATCACAAATAAATAAAAAAGTGCAACATATTAATGGTGAGGAATTTTACACACCGTTTGTGTTAAAAGTTCCTAGAGAAACTATGATATTCAAGAAGGGTTTAAAATTAGGACAGAAACCCGAATTCGATCTAACTTTTGGATAATTTTATAGTTTCGAACACGATTCTGAAAGCTGGAAGGTTATTTCTATTATTTTATTTCAGTTTCAGATGTCCTGTAGCTTTATACTATCTCAAAAAGATAATTTTCCCTGGGACTTAGAAATTGTCTATCTTTCACACTAAACTTACATAAAAGTATTAAAGTAATTGTAAATTTTTCACCACACCAAAGCGATGCATTTTCCTTCCTAAAAATGCCGGTCTTATCACGACTCTGTAAATCCAGTAAATGTATTCAATTAAAATTGTTTCCTGCCGCTTTACACAATACATCACCGTTTCTTCCCATCCCGTCACCCATTCGTCTAGCGTCCCCAACGACGCACTGAGAATCGAATAACGGCTCCAACTCACTAATGAAGATTGCTTTGTTTGTTGGCGAGATGCTTTCACCGAGTTCACACCGAACAACGAATCGCGAAAGGGAAACGGCGATCGGTAATTAGATAAATGTTTGCCAGCTCCGATTCAATTTTCCTCAATCACGCAGATTATCCGTGTGGCCGTGCTGTCCACCATTCGTGCGTTGTTTATCCGCTGTGCAAAGTGGCAAAGTCCTTGAGAAGTCCGTGCTGTGTAATCGGTAAATTGCGTCGATCTCATTTTTTTTGTGTCATTGCCTGGTTTTATTTGTCGCCTTCCATTAGCAGCTCTCGGAGGATTTTCTCTCGGTATCCATTAACTGTCGGGTGCGCAAGCGAAAAGGGCTTTACGATGCTGGATGAGAAATGCGTAAAAAACAGATAGGAATTACATTTATTTTTCTCTAATCCTATGAGGATTTGAATTGATTTGATTGAACAATCCTACTCACTGACTACGTGATGGACACAATGTCATCAACGCAATCGATGGAAGCAAGAAACTGTCAAAGTAGTATAATTGAATCGTTGAATAAAAAAAACGAACGAACCGCTACAAGAAATATTCCGAGACATATCACAAATTGTTTTACAAAAAAAAAGAAATGATCTTTGAAAATCTTTTTTGTAGCTATAAATTAAGGTACGAATAATTTTTGAGTCAGTCTTTTAATAATGTGTTACTAAAGTGAAATTTGTTACGTTTATCTAATCGAGAGAGTGAAGTGTAATAATAAAAAATGTAAAGGGATATAGTTAAAAAATGAATAAATAAAATACAATTATTAAATTTATTGTTTTACTCAACAATCGTTACACTCTTCCATCTTGAGCGCCGTAAATGGATTGAAAACATCAGATTTATAACAATCCAATAATTTATCCATCTTCTAAATAAATTTACTCTTTGTCTTGTCAAAATCGCATTGCAGTAAAACGCACATGAATGCAATCAAATCAAATCGTGCCCTTTATTAAAAGCTGACATCAAATATTTGATAAAAAAAACACTCTCTATTAAGCTGGAACCAATCAAGAGCAACGCAAATTTGAAGGTACTGCACAGTTATTGAGGTCAACTGCAATAGTATTCGAGTTTTCTGGTGCCTGCAGCGTCATCCTACCAGAGCTGGATGGAAAAAATTGGATAGCCAGATTTTTTCGATGCCAGCGCAAGGTTCACGCCAATCAATAGGACGCGAACGAGCGGCCACATCCAGCAGCCTCGATGAGTTGTGCGAAATTGGTGCACTTTTTCGCAAAGAATCCAATAACGTCGATAGCAGCAAAGGGAATCGCTTTCATCGTGGAACGCTGTGATGTTGAGTAGCGCGTTTGTTCGTGCCGCTTAGAATGCCGGAGGGTAAATAGAGCAAAAACGAACACCAAGGGTGGGGCCGCGTCGTTGATTAACAATAAAAAGATCCGGAGCACTGGAACGGCCAATCGGTCGCAGGGCAGGATGAAAAATTGCCTTATCCCGTGCGCTAAACCGTTCGAAATGTTTTTTCGCTCAGTGGAAGCTGCTCGCAAAGGCGCAACCGGATGGATATTTTTAGAAGTGCTAATAAATCCTACCAATTATTGATATTGCAATCACGGCGAGGAACGATTCGTTCCGTGGAACGGTTGGACCGTAGGCGTTTGCTCGAGTTGCCTGCATCTAGCTCTTCGTTATTCGTTCAATTCCATTTAGGTTTTTTTTCTCGTATTATACATATCTTCAGATGGAATGCGCTACATTCCGTGAACAACGCCCCAGATGGCTGCGGAACGAAACACCCAGGACTGGAAACTCTCCACCGCCATCGAACGGTGTTCATGCTAAATGTCAACGCTGGTGACAACTGATAATGTTACCGACATGGACGCGCCATGTTCGCTGGTGGAATAATAAATCAGCAGCCGGCTGCCTTCCGGTTGGGGCCTGTGTTCTAGACGTTCAAATGAAATGTCCAGCGTGAAAAATGGGGACATTTTTTAATGGGATTTTTTATAGACGTCCACTTGTCCATCTGATCTTACACTTTTTTGCCACCGGAGATGGAATGATTGTAGTCTATCTTAGTACATATTATTGTGAAAATATATATATTGATCCATGTTTTCTTACATTTAATAAGGAATTATGGTAATCATAGGCGAATGCAGCACCTCATATTTATTAGTTTCATTATAGGACACAAATTATATCACAAAACCCTTAAACAAAAATAAAATTCACATCAAACGCACAAACGAAACGTTGCTATGTTTTTTAATGTTTAAAAATGCATCTAGAACGAGCTTGATAGCAGCGCGATGATAAGAAACGAACCTCAAGCACTAAACACAAGTCAACGGTCTTTTCCAGGTCTAAGCACGGAATCGTGTCAGAATCGCTAAGCAAAACCGAAACAAACGAAAGAAAGAATACTAAATGGGCCATTCGACATGGAATCGCTCCTTGCGTACAATGGCTGCTCCCATTACATCCAGTTTATCTGCGACAGGATTTGTACGTTGTGCCAATTTCTTTGCTTTTTTTTTGGCCTGGGAATCATAAAACATGACCTCAGCCTTGCTGCTTACTATTTCCTTCCCGGAGCGCGGCAGCATCGAGCGTCAAACCGCGGCTAAGAATAGCAACGAATGAGGCCACCAATACAGCAATCGGTGTGTACGTAAGGCTGTCACTGTGCGCAGCATCCGTGCAAAAGCCTCCACACAGGGCGTAATAATCGTTATCCTTTGCCTTTCGCTTTGACGTAATCGACAGTAACGCCGACACCGTCAGGTCATTATCTTCAGCCATCTCATTACGAACGGATGGGCGGACGGAATGGGGCCGAGCGAAGTTCTTTATCTCGTGCGCCGGGTGATGTGACGTGACGGTCTGCCTGCAGCCGCACGTTTCACGGTTTGCTGGACGTGCCGAAACCGACACTGATCGAACGAAAACCGGATCAGCGTCATTTTCGGATCGTAACGATTTGTCGCAGGCGCGCATCGTCCCAGGACCACGGGCGGGTTGATGGTGTCGTGTAATTACTTACGATCAAATTACCAATTACCAATTGTAAGCCAGACATGAATAAAGATAAGCTTGTGGCCCCGTGCGCCCGTACCCGCACCCGGTCGGTTGGTTCGTTAGCCGTTAGTGGTCGCCCTCAGCTCGGTTAGATCATTGGGAAGGAAAAGGGGCCAAATCCGCGCGAGGCAGGTTGATCCGGTTGGCCATGAAATGGGCAGAAGTCGTTTCACACCCCACGGCTCACGTCATGGAGTCTTGAAACGTGGCACTGTTGTTAAGAAGCGTACAGCAGTGGGCTCGTGCGTGTGTTGAATGATAATTTCCCTGGCTAACTATCGGGTCCCGGGAAACATGTCAAAAGACGCTTGCGCTTTCGCGTCTTTTCCTCGGAAGCCACGATGCCAGCGACATAATAATCAGACGAGGGCGGTTCAATATGATGTGGGAA
>JXXA01003977.1:0-12056 GCA_000956255.1 Anopheles punctulatus | reverse complement strand
CAGGCAGGCTGGCTGGCTGTAATTGTGATGGAGAAAATTAAAAGCACGATCACGGCACGGCAAACCTCAACTCCCTTTTCTCGTGCTTTTCCCGAGGCTTTCCCGTGCTTATCCTTTTTGCACGGAAGCGCTCACGCGGTACCCGGTTCGGCGTCGCAGCTGGCGCAAAGCCCGGGCTCTGCTAGTCACTGTTACGTTTCTTTAATTATACTTTAATCCTATCGTTTGCTTAAATCTCCCACGATCGGTCCCGAGTCCTCGGTTTCGTTGGCGTGAGGTTGCGACGTTTCGTGTGCGTCTTGGAGACGGTGGGGCAGAATGTTGCTCCTTACCAGTTCGGGCACTGTGGAGCAATCGGTGGACATTTTGTGACGACTTTTTGTTACCTGTCTACAAAAAAAAGGAAGAAATATTCGAAGTATTAAAATTCATTATTCACTCAAAAAGTTTAAAACACGACGCGAATGATTTAAGGGTTACAATGTCTTTTAAAAAATAATGAAAATAACTTTAACATAAAAACCAAATATTTGAAAGGAAATAATTTTTATCTTTTATTAAAAAACATATTTTTTTTAATGTCTCACCATGGATGTCATTTTGATATTTTTTTTATTTTTTGATACAAAAAAACTGCGTTTGAAAATGGGATTTGCCATTTTTGAAGACTCTTCCTTGCTTTCAAAAAATTTAACCAACTTCTTTTTTTGTATTGTTTTATGATCATTTAATATTCTATTACGCTTTCCACTTCAAAGCTCTCATGATGCATCCATCATGATGAAACGGATTCCTACCATTTAAAACCCCGTTGTGGTATTCGTTCTTCACAAGCTGCTTTGTTTACCAGCACCTCGCACCGTTAAGACCGCTTGAAGTAAAAGAAAACGCCCCATCGCCCAGAAGCACCCTTCAAGCTGCTAGGGGTTCATTTCACGAACCAGCCGTTCCTGCGGGATCACTTCTTCGTGGCAGGTCGGGTACCATCCCGATGCGGGTGCAACACCCCCACCACCACCTTATCGCGAACCACATCACCGGGGAAGCGAAAGAAACTCGCTTTGCGTAGCGGGCCAACAGCAGGTGTTCTGCTACTTAAAAGATTAGTACCAGCTTAGAAATTATAATTGCTCCCTTGGTGTGTTTGCATTAATTCTCCCTCCCCGTGGAGCTCTATCCGGGAGGTGCCGGGTTGCCATTCTCCTGTCCGACCTTTTTCATAACGTCTCACGATGTGGCCTTTCCTTACGACCCGAACTACTGCTAGTTCCGGATGGACGGAACCTTCGTTTAGATCCTTGTCTTTGCTGTATTTCTCTCACACTCTCTCCCTCGCTCTCTCTCTCTTTCTCTCTGTGACGAGCACTTTATTTGATACTCATGCTTTCACCACAATGCTGCCCGCAAAAAGACATCCACAGTCCATTTTGCGTGGGACGCGCTTTTCCAGGCACACAACTCACGCGACAAACGGTACCGCCATGAGAACCCGCGCGTGGCCAGAATGAAATTGACACTTTTATGCATCGGTGACAGTGGCAGCCGTTTGCAAGGACCGTACCCCGTAATCTTGTAACTAACACCGTGCCCAATGTTGGCTCATCCAAATTTGCGCTACGGCAGCAAAAGCCGCCGCCATGATGTCTTGTGGCAGATGTACCGTCGCGTACGAAGATTACGGGCCGTAGCGGGCTGTGTACGTAAATGTTGAATCTATTATTTCGAAACACCTTCCACCACACACATTGCCTGGCTTATGATACGGCAAACGATGTGGCGAACTCCTGAGGGACGGATAATTTACAACTTCTTCAATAGCTCGGCTCAATGGCTGTAAAATGATAAGCTGAAGTTGGGCCGAAGTTTGTTGCGTTGTTCTGTTCACTCGCAAGTCTTTCACTAGGTTCGAGTAAAGCTGATTACGTGAGACATGGAATAGACGATGCGCGTGCAGGAGGTCTGACGGCAAAGAGCGATGCTAATCTGCGAATAGAAAATTCGAAGAAGTTTACGAGGTATTGTTTTGAATTTTATAAAAAAATTAGCGATGCTAAGATTTTTCCAATTTTACTTCAAACAGTTGCAAATTTGAATGCTATTACCAATGCTTTTAAATTCCATAGCAATTGGGTTGAATCCTGTTTGAAAGTTTTGAAAATCCTCGGGAAAAATGTGATAGGCAAACAAAAAATGTATAAAAAAATTTAAAAAAACCTATTCAAGCGTTTTTAAAAATATACTAAATCAAACATATTGGTAAAGTTTTACCCATCGTTATTAATTTAAATATGGTTTTCTTTTACGTTGAAAAGGTGTAGATAAAAGCTAAACGAATTGACCTTTGAAATCGATGAATTTGAATTTCAGTAATATTTTACTTCACATTTTAAAGATTTTGCTGTCTCTGATGACGCTTTCATCAAGAATACAATAATACAATACGCTACATACATACTACATACATAAGAATACGCTAATACAATAATTTTACGAGCAATTACAAATCTGTGTCTTATTTAAGTGAGATAGAACTGACTCGTTTGAAAATAAAAAAAAAACTACATTTGCCGTAAAACCAACCATTTTTAAATAAGTAAAGTGATCAGCTAAACAACTTTACCTTTCAGACTCATTGTCATTAATTTTATATCAATATTCTTTTTTGTGATCACTGCATTTATTTTTGTTTCCTTTTTTTATATTCAATGAGCTCATACTCTCATTTTTTAGATTTTATTTCTATTTGTATACATAGCTAATCGATAAGTTGGAGAAGTTTTAGCTCAAACCACTGATTTTCAATATTTACCAAATTTATCTGACTCATCTGAAAGAACGGTAATCAACAATGTGTTTTTTAATTATTAAATAATTATAAACGGTGGAATTTGAACTTGAATTGGATAAAATCTTGTCAAGCTAAATCGCACGTATTATTTGACTTTTATGTTGTTTGCGCGAACGAACCCTTTCGGCATAGTTTTTGTTTTGAAAATATGACTTAGAAGATGAAGAAAATTTTTAGTGCAGGAAATTGAATATGCTTTAGATTGTGACTTTTTTTCTTATATAATTCGTCCACGATGACAAACACCTATTACAATTGAAATGAGTTTAAACAAACATATATCAAAATTTTGACGTAGCCAGAATCTTAAAAAATCCTAGAAATGTTAAAAATTTCAACTTAAAAAACAAGAAAAAAATCAATCAACGAAAGCATTTCGAACCATAAACGAAAATTCGAAGTGACTGCTTCGAGACAGCAACAAACAACAACACTTGCCAGCGTGGATCACAAAAGCGAACCAACAACTTCACACGCTTTTGTGACATTTAAAAAACCAATTACTAACAGAAGCGGCGACGGTTCGTGAGCGGAAAGTTCACTCACAGACTTTTCGTAGCCAGTATGCGCTGAAAAAAATCGGTGACCAAAATGTTGTTCTGTAACGCTGCCAGTAACCGGGCGTGCATTTTACGAGCCTTTCTTTTCCCTCGGGGCATCGCAATGCATTATTTCTTCGGTTCAGTTGGGAGTCAGTTCGCCCATTCGGAGCCACGAAAGGCGCACGGTAAAGTTTGCATCGCAACAAAACAAAAGGAGGCGCCCCGTTTTCGTCAAGAGTGTGTGTCATCAAAATTAACGACTCGAGAGATGACACAAGAAAGCTCCGCCCGACTTACAACATCATCTGCACGATAATGATCGTCATCGTTATTGGTTCCTGTGTTTTCTTTCGGTTGTCATCGTGAACGCGAATCTGAAACGCGCCACTAAACAACCGGTCCCCCATCCCGACCGAATGTATCGAAAATGGGTAAAAGTGAGGGGAAATAAAACCGAAAACACACCCCAGAACGTGCTCGTTTTGATGGAAAAGTGCATGCGTGTGTGTGTGTGTCTTTTCACCCATCCTTTACTTCCATCCCTGTTTGAGTTGGTTTAATGGGTTTGCGATGAGTGTGGTAGTTAAAAGGATGTGTACACTCCGGTGAGCAACATAAAACGCGGTGGAAGAGGTGGTACGGTCGTGGATGGGAAAAGGATTATAAAATATTCATCACCCGCCAGCTAGAGGCGCTCAAGCTTTCCGCTTCCCGCTTTCAGGCTAGGCGAGGGATGTTTTTTATTTGTTTTTTTTGTTGTACGTGCTGCCATTTTGGCTGTTTGCCATAAGTATGCTGCTGTCGGCAAAGTTCACCCGCAGCACTTGGCAGAGCAAAAAAAAACCCATTTCTAATCAATTTCTATCTGCTTTCGTAACGCGCTCTCTCTCTCTCTCTCTCTCTCTCTCTCTCGTTTTTCGTTTTATGTTTCCACAGAAAATCGAATCGCACGGTGGAGGCGATCCGGATGCTGGAACGTTGCATTCAGCTGGAACCGCTGTACACGGCCGCCTACCTGGAGCTGGTGAAGCTATACGCTGACCAACCGGCGGCCGCTGGCCGTCTGCTGGCCCGTGTCGTCCACCTTAACCCCTACAACGCGGACCTGCGCCGTCAGTACGGCGACTGGCTGGTGGAGCAAAGTACGTGTAAATTATTTATCCCCACACCGCCCTCGCGCTCACGGCGTTCTGTCTCCGTTTACATTTTATCGCCTTTCTTTTGTTGTTGCGAGGCCGTGTCGGGTTTGAACCAGGGCCCCAGCGTGAGGGCATGATCGATTGAACGAGCACAAGGCTCAGGCACGCGGCAATCGTTATCCCCTTTTATGTATTTTCCCCCCTATTTCTTTTCTAACATGTCTTCCCTTACAGATCTGCTGGTCGAGGCGATCAAACAATACCAGGAAGGGATCAAAATAATGGAAACTCATCAATTATCCGTGATTGGTGCCTGCCGCTGCCTACGCAAAATGGGACAGCAGTCGCGATTACATCAAATGGTGCTGAGGTAAGTGCGATATGTATCATTCGGGCAAATCAATCGGACCGGAATCGGGCAAAGGGGGGATGTTTCCGGTGTGACGGTTCGGTCGGTGTTGAAGATACAATTTCATTTCCAATTCAACCAACCCGCCCGCCAAACGAAACATTAATCAATCGGCGACTGGTGCTCTGGCGAAAGGGAAAAGGCCGAGCGCGCTGATGATTTGCTTAGGTGACGACACAATCGGGGCATCTCCTGTATCGTGTGGGTTAAATGGGACGATAATTTTGATTGTTTAACAAATTTTACCACCCCCGTTGAGGAAGGTTTCCGTGGGTGGCGGCGAGGGTTGCTTTTGGGGTTGTTAAACAGCGGGGCGTCGTGTAATGTGCGGTTGAAGCTAGAGGAAAGCGGCATGCTGCATGATAGATTCCTTTCATCGGTAATGATAACCCTGCTGGAAACGAGGTTCAATGGTGGGTAGCATTATTTGATTGATTGAAAAGTGAGCTCCAATAGAGCAATGGCAGGAAACATTCGAATCTTCAGGGCTTTTTAACAAGATGGTTTCGGCTCAACGTGATGAATTCGAGATTTCAGATCGTACCCATCGTTACTTGAGTGAAGGGTGAAACAAATTTGGACGGAATCGTTTCGATAGTGGAAAGATCATTTTAACCTAGAATCGGTTTCAATATGAAATATTTCACTTAGCTAACAAGCTTTCTTTCAAAGCAAATTGAACTAAGCTTTACGGGTAATCAAGCGTAGAATTGATATGTGTATGTCTAGCAGTCGTTCACGTTAGTGACAGTTAGTTAGACAAAGAAGTGAATGTTAAGATCACAAAAGCAGAAAAAAATTAAATTCGATGTAAAACAGAGTGACGTAAAACACAGTGACTACCAAAAAGGAATTTCCAACTAATGAGCCTCTCTATCCAACGAATCTGCTATTTGTTGCTCTAAATATCTAATGCCAGTGGAAGTTGAACTTTTTATGGTTCATTTTTAAACAAATTTAAGAACGTTATTGTTTAAGTATAAAAAAAAATCATTTTCGGAATTTTAAACAGTATGGTTGATGATATAATCGATTATCGAGTAAGCTTTAAATAAACTTGGAATACTTTCTGTTTTTAGAATTTCAAATTTAAACCCTTTGTGTAAAGTTTACAATAAACTTTAATATTTTTTAAATTGTTGTGATATTTGTCGAGAAAATTTTGTTTAAAGTTTTAAATAAATTCTCACTGGGTTTCCAATTCTCCGGCGAGAGATGGAAATTGAATGTTTATTTCAATACAGCTTACATTTTCGTATATTTTTGCAAAACAGCATAATGGTAGTATTTTTGAATTTCTCGAATGAATTTTGAACGGAAAATTGAAACAGATTGTGGTAATTTTTTATGAAAATAAAAAAATATTATTAAATTAATCTAATCGAAACATAGAAATTACAAACCATTCTTATCAAGTTGAACGAAAGTAGCATGGTTGTTTGCATGACTAGCCGGTCACATTAATTTCAAAATCAATTTCCATCCATTCACTTTCCCATCACGAACACTTTCCATGTCGGTTGGTTTGCTCCTGCAAATTAGCAATGCCGCTAACACAAAGCGCCCAACGTCCGCACCGTGTCAAGCAAACCGGTTGTGACAATCGATGTAACACTGTTACGATGAAATGCATCATCCCACTGATCATCATCCACCACTTGAGCCGAGAAAATTGAAACTTGGCGAGGAGCCCACGGTGGCTCCGGGCGCAGTAAAATCAGCACTCAATCACATTGTGGGGAAATAAAGCGAAAACCGACGAGCTGCGAGTGGAGAGCGACCGCGCTTCACGAAAGCAATCATATTCTTACGCGCCTCCTGCCTGCACCTTCCAGAGGTTTACCGCGCCAGGAAGGTTGAATTTACTGCGACGCGACGCCTCGAGTAGTAACTGTTGGCTCCAATCGCTGGCGGAGGGCAGAGGGAGCGGGCAATAGAGAAGGAGTAATTTATAATTCATTCCGCTGCCACGAACGAAGGCGGTGCCGAGCCGAGGTGACATTCTTGATCCTTTGACACCGTGATATTCCGTCGGTGCCGACTGTCCAAAGCCGGTTTCGCTTTTTGTCGGATTCGCACTTCACCTCAAAGGTTCGTTGTTGAGGTTTGTAGCCGCCCGTTCGGTTCCAGCTCGGTGCGCCCGCCTTTACGCCGTTGAGCTCCGGTTTCGGTTCATTTCTGCGGTGCGGAAGTTGGCACCCACTGGGTGCTACTGCAGCAGAAAGGATTTACGGGCACCTTACGGGCTGAAGCGAAAGGAAAAACGGTGAGGAGAGAAATCCGGTTCCATTCAACGGATTTCGTATTCGTACGCCGTACGCAAGCAGAGCTTTGCCGTGGAAGCTTTTCAGATGGGAGCAGGGACGCACCGTCCATACGACACGAAATGGAGCGCAAGAGCAAAAGGGGTAGCTGATTTTATGCTTTTCCACCCAACCCGACCCAGCGAGGGAAGCAACTCGTGACTCGCAGCATCGCTTCCTCGGTAGACTTACCAGCATACTGAAACTAGTCTCTCTTTCTCTCTTTCCCTCTCTCTCTCTATATATATATCTCTTTCTTTCCCACACGTACTCGCCTCGCTCGCTCGTGTGCGTCTATAAATCTTTTTTCAGATGGCAATTTATAGTTCGCTTATCGAACGGTGGCATTCCGATACAGAACGATATCTATCTGCGTGATTGGAGCATAAAGCACGAGCTTCGCAACCGGGCGATGATATACGACAGTGGAAGCAGCAGCAGCAGTAGCAGCAGCAGTAGTAGCGCCAGCGGTTCCAGCAGCATCGTGAAGGGTAGCGCTACAACCGCCACCAAAACTCGAGAAGCCGCCGGGAGCATAAAAGATTGCGTAAGTGATTTCCCCTGGTGCCACTGGGTACAGGCGGGCCGGGCTTGTTTTTTTTTCTTTTTTGTGATGGATCTTTCCTATTTTTTGTGAATTTTATTCGTTTCACTTCTGATTTTTATTCCATTTTCCCCTGGCCAAATGGAGACGCCCGGTGTTTTTTCCTTCTTTTTTTCGCTCGAGCGTAGGACGTGAGCCACCGGGCGTCTCCATTTGGTGTAGAGTTTTATGTTTTTACATCATTTCCAATTTCTTTCCCATCACTTCTATGTCTTTTGCTTGAATTTTCCCCATGCCAGGCCGTGCCACACGTAGGTAATGCAGCCGAACCACCGAGAGCGGCACCATCGACGGAGGAAAGCGAAATAAGCATACGCATCCTTCGTACGCCCCACTGCAACCGGTCCGAGCATCTCCCGAGCACGTTAAAAGCCTGCAAACTGGCGAATGCATCCACCCCATCCGCATCCGCTTCCACCGCAGCCTCCACCCCCACCACGGAGCCCTCACACGCTGGCAAACCAGCCGGTGGAAAGTCGAAAAAGTGGTCCAAAACAAGGCACAAACCGAAACGGCAGCAGTCGGGGACGGCACTCGATCCGAACGGGGCGCTCGCACCGCTGCTCGTTTCGAACCTGCTCGACAAGCTGTAACCGGGCTTGCGCCAAGATGATCGATCGGTGATGATTTTATTTCCCCCGCCGGTTGTGATCGCCCCCCGAAGGGATCGGCAACCGGATGGGAATGAACTGACTTCAACAAGCAATGGAACAAGGGTGGGTAGGAGAGGGCGGGATGATGGTCTTTCCATCCAAACAGTATAATAAATCGAATAATGCCGGTGCTACCGGAGCGGAAATAAGTAACCGAACCTTCGATAGCAACGCGCTGTAAGTATTATATCGTATCTCAAACGCCTGTGCTTAACACGCTCGCGTAGCAGCTGTACAAAAGACGGACACTTTTCGAAAGCAGGGAGGGATTAGCGAACGATTAAAGTCCCTCCCGAACACACACACACACATAAGCACACTACAATTCCGGAACGGATTTGGGATTACGGCCCAGTGTAAATACAAATACAGACCGAAACATAAACGCGACGAAGAGGCATGAGTGAGACACTAGTGGTTAGTAGACGCAGCAAAACGTACGAAGCAGAAGAAGGACACGAGACAGCTGCATAGCAGTGGGAAGGCAATATTATGGTTTGATTATTATTTCAGCCCGTCGAAACGGCTTAAATGGCTGCTCACTCTGCGATTAGAGTTTTGTAAAAAACAAAAAACAAATACACACGGCTAACTAATAAGACTGTAGTAATAGGCAAGAAATGTAGAGGCAAGAAATAATAACCTTCGTTTGTTTACTTCAACAGTGGCAATGGTTTCGATGAATTAAAACGATAAATAAAACGTGTCAAACGGTGCTGACATTTGAAAGCTGTTAGAGAACCACAAACAAACAGTTTTTGGAATTGAGCCATTTTTTCGTGTCAAAAATTAACACACACAAAAAACACGAAGGAATTGGTCATTGGATTGAACGGAAATGGAACTGACTTGAAGAATATTTATAATAATGCTTATACATATTTCACTGGCTGAATTGAAAAAAAATCCTTTCGAAATATTGTTAAATACTATCCGTTTTATTTGATAAAGCGTTTAAACTTTTTTTTCCTTAAAACGATTTTTGATATGAACACATACTAAATAGTTTCTTCAAACCAGATTTCATGAAGATTTCATGGCTCTGTTCGGTTATATTAATTTTGAATTCCATCTCTTATTTGTTGTGGCTCATAAATATTTCTAAACAACATTAATTTTAACTCTAATTTTTTCAAACTATTATTCATTTTTTGCCATTTTTCAAAGTAAGTAAAGAAAAAAATGCAGATAACCGTCAAATTTTAATTTATTTTTTTTTCTTAACATTTCCTCAAAAAGCATAAAGTATGATAAAAATTAAAAAAAAATATGTTTGAAAAATACAATAGCAATAGTTTCCATTTCAGTAAAACCATTCGTTTTTCATTCTTTGAAATCCATCTTCGTTAAGGAATTGATTCGTCAATAGTTTGAAAAACGTCAAAAATCTTCAGAAAACACTACAGGTTTTGAAAAGCAATTACAAAAGGATATAGAACTTTTGTGCCTCATGAGTTTCCTTTAATTGTTTAAAACAACATTTCAACATAAACAGATCGAAGTGAGTACTAACAATTGTATAAACGGTTTGGGATTGACCAAAAAGCTTCACGGAAAGTTGAATACTAGTAGAGGATTTTGCCTCAGGTGATACAAATAGCGAGCAGCCACGATTGTTTTCAAACCAAACGTTCAAAATAATCACGATGGGTCTGAAATTATGTGAACAAAACGCGAAACATACAGCACAGATCACGCATTCAGTCCTGGTCGCAAAAAAAAATTGATTGAGCGAAACGAAAATAAATGAACCGTAAATAACGTTCCTAGTGAAAACGTGACGCATATTGTGTGTTACAAGGTTGGAAACCACCGGAGATGATCAGCTTCCCAGGACGCAATTCTGACAGGCGTTCGTTCTTTTTTTTGAGAATGGTATGGAGCGTTTTTCTCTTTGTTGTTTGTTCTATTTTTTAAACAAATGCGTTCAATTGAATCAAATTCAGCAGTACTTCTACTAGTCCAGTGGGAACGAACCGGCATTCGGCAGCCATCCATCGAACCGCAATAATGACCAGCCAAAAGATGAGCTACTGAAGCAAAAAGCACACGAAAAACGGGCCAAACTTACCCTACCGAATTGAGTTTCCCGAGGCGTGCTTCTAGTGTCGGTGCGCGTGCGGGAATCGTGAACCAATTAAAACGCTACCCGAGCATCGTGCGCTTTTTTGTTGTTGTGTGCGTTTGAGTGTATAATAAATGAGCGAAAAATGAGCGCAGCGTTATCGAAACGCTCGACAACTGACTAACAGAAGGGGGAAAAAATCCGCATTGCAAATTGTAACAACTCCGCCAACCGTATATTGACTACCGTAATTGACAATGCGAATAGGCAGGGAAAGCAGAGCGTGTAAATGATAAAAGCATCCATCAAGTGACAGTCACAGCACTGAAGTGGGGACAATTCTCGCCAGCGTGCTAACAACGGGGTAACAAAAGAAGAGAGAGAGAGAGAAAATAAAATAAAGTACCGAATCGCGTATCGGACAGGCTCGAGCAATTGATTGTAATAAAGAGGGTTTGACAGACGAAAATAACAAAAAACAAATAAAAAGGCAAACATATGACCGTAACAAACAAAACACTCGGCGTAACAAAAAACAACTACTGTAAACCGCAAATGCGATCAGACCGATCAATAATAAAAACACAGCATTTTTAAATAAAAATTTTCACAAAAATCATAAACCTGCTCGCGTTTTGGCGTTTTATTTTTCAATTTGAAATTCTTTTTTTTACCATTTGGAAACTTGTATCAAAGCACCATCCCTAAAAATTGGGAAAATTTGACCTTTGTTACATCATGCTGCGTCAACCTGTATTGGTGTTTTTATGACATTTTTTCATTTTTAATTGATTGACAGATGCACTTGAGCGATGAAGCATCCTGAACAAAGCAGTGTGAATAATTCGGAACATGAATTGCTTGGCAAACGAAGGCATGGAATGAAACAAAGAATGACGATTTTTTGAGATCAGTGAAGTGGAATTGTTAAATGAGTGTTGAATTGCGAAATGCAAATTTTTTTTTTATTTTTGATAAAAACCTCTTTACTTACTTCTTAACACTCTCAGGTAAAGGTGCGTTTTCATATTCTGTTTATGCATTTTGTTTTCCAATAATTTGTAATCCACCGGCATTGCCTTTCACAGAAATGGTTGTGTAAAGTCGGTTGAATCTTGTTTTACTTCATAAAAAAAATCAATATGTATGCATGTAAATAAAAAAAATCCTTTGATCCGTTCAATTTGTGCACATCATCAATTTCAGGTGAAATTATTAAAAAGCGAATCAGTAATAAATTTTTTTTTTCATTATAATAAATTATTAATAATTTAACAAAACTGTGATGATAACAAAACTTAGATTTTATGGCAACCGTAAGGGTAACGAGTTCTGATGTTATAGAAAATTTCAGTCAAGCTATATTGTTTTTGATTAGTACAGTATATTTTGTTTTAATTTTTTCTAAAATAACAAGAAAGAAATTCAAAAAAATTCTAGGCCTGAAAGAAATGAACAAGAGCAAAGCTGTTCTCGATTAAATTAGTTTATGT
>JXXA01003972.1:0-10553 GCA_000956255.1 Anopheles punctulatus | reverse complement strand
ATTTCTCACGTGTTAGAGGTTTCAGTTTGGTTTGCCAAATCAATTCAATATCGCTGATTCAACCATTCATTCCGTGCGATGTTCGAACAACCCCCCCAGGCCAACCCTCCGGTACGGCAGTGCTTTAGTGCCAAAAACATCTGTAAGCGTCTTTATGACCATTTACGACTCGCCATCGTTCAGACCCACTGCGCGCACAGTTGTTAATCAAAAAGAAAAAACCAGAGGGCGCCGCAGTTTTATCCCTCTAACAAGTGGTTTTTGGAGCGCGTCCAAAGGCTCCACTTAAGTTCGTAAGTCATAAAAATGAGTCCCGGTGCCAAATTGCTCGAGTTCGTTATTTTCCGTCGTTACCCATTCCGCAGGCATGCCGCGACGGCATTCGTCTCCAAAAAAAAAGTCAATGACTGCCGCGGGTACGGCCCTAGTCCGAAATGATAAAAGAAGATATAAATTCACCAGCGGGAAGTTATGCGCAAATCGTACAGTCTGGTCCATTTATCTTACGGTGTCGGGCTAGCTTTTGAGTTCATATTATTGATTTTTCATACTTTTGTGGCTGCAGACTGCGCCGAGTATAGCGAGTAGCTGTTGAACAATTTCGGGATTTATTGTGTGGCGTTTCATAATCAAACATATTTCCACTTCGCTCAAAACGACGAAAGTACACATACACGTACACGCTCGCGGGCAGCATCCTTGTTGTTGTGCCATTGTGAAACCATTAAAACGATTCACGTTCGTGGAAGCTTCACTGCCCTGACATGAAGATCCTGCTTGAGCTCGGCTCTGGTTGGCAGATTCGAGAGAGAATGAATTTCGTTGGATCCGGGCATTCCGAGCAAGTTAAAGAATGTTCCACCTCGTCCGATAGATTCCAGCACAAACTACAGGGTTGCGTTTTCGAGCGTCTTCCACGTAAAAGGCCTTCGTGAAACCATACAAACACACACAAACACACACACAAACAGACACCAACACAGTTATGAAACTTTGACACTTCCGCGATGAACCGCGTACGGCAGCGCGATCGTTCCCAGTACCGGGATGATTACTATTTCCTGTCACGGTGTTTCGCCACACGCTTGACGCCGGGCGTGTAGACGGGCTGAGAACCGCAATTCCCTTGGCAGGCAGCGTTGACAGCAAAGGAAATCGTTCCGGAATTGGTTCGCATTCTCACCGCACGGTAGGACATTTCATCGCCATCGCGTTCAAGTGACGGTAGTGTTCTTCCCGTGCCTGCCCCGGCACCGAAGCCGTACTCATTGACCAAAATCGAGGGAAAGCCGGTTCGCCGGCTGGAAGTTCGTTCGTTTAGGCTGCGGTGATTCGCACCTACGGATCGATACGATACGTACGGAAGCTGGCACTGCTCATAGCGTCACGGATGGGTTGAGCTATTGGATGGAAGTAATGACCCGGACGTTATATCTGTCCGCTTGTTGGTGGGTGAGAAAATTGGTGTCTTTCTTCCGCTTTGCAACTCGCAAGGAAGGACCGATTGAACGGTATATTTTTATATTTCAAAAAGCTTTATTTTAAGGACTGCTTCTTTGAATGTACAGAAAGAGAATTCTGTCTGATGCTGAGAACTAAGAAAATGATAAATTTCGATTGCTGACAGCAAAGATTAGGCGTTCGAGTGATTGTCTCAGATTTTCCAAACTACAAGGAAATAGTTAGCAACTAGCAAGAAGTATAAATATAATAAATACTGTTCCATCGTCATCTAGAGCCTTTTTATCACAAATTTACAGTTTATCTTACAAAAACATGAGTCAAAATTATAGATTCTTTTATCCGATACATTATGATGTTAAAAAAATAAGCAAAAGTTTGCGTGATTAAAGCTTACTGCTTTTAATGTTGCTCTAAAAATTGTACACTTTATTCATAAATATATTACCACTTAAGAAAGGCTTAGCATTTATTGTCCTTCATTGTATACTGTTTCTAAAACCCTAACCAATTTCCTGTGTTTTTTCTCTCTCCCTCTCTTTCTTCTTGCAGATTTTTAATGGTGTTCACATGTTTGGCCTTAAGTGTCTTCTCAACTATTCAGGAATACGAGGAACAAGCAATCGCCATCTTATTCGTCATGGAGATTATAGTAGTAATATGGTTCTCGATCGAGTTCTTCCTAAGGTACGTACGTCACCTGCCAGACGGCAATCAACAATGACAAAAGATGAAAACTGTCGTGTTCATCCTTGTCACGCGCGGGGCCGCGGCGGAACGTGGCCCACATCAACCCATCGCGAACAACGAATGGTTTTTACCGTGATCTCCGCACGAAAGGCACGACATATGGGTTGGGTTTCGTGTCAGTATGGTGTCCATTTCCTGGAGCCTTTGCCGTGCCAACCGACCTGGTCTGATGTGTGCTGCGTGACAGTGCCGTCATTTGTCTGCGCCATTGATCACGATGACGTGCACCGGAAATTATATACGCATTGCCGTTATGCGCCAGTGGCAAAGTTGTATCCGCTTGCGGCCTACGCCCGTTTGCATTATGATTTGCAACCGTACCAACCGGTGCCGTTTATGCGGTCGGTGAATGTTTAAAGTTGACGTGCACACGCTTTAGCGTGTCTTCCCGATTTCTTTGCCTTCCACGAGGGAATGGAAAAGAAATGTATCCTTGCTGTCCGTGAAGTGGAACAGTGCGAATCGTTTCCGCGCCCGAAGCATGTATATCTTTTTTTTTAATTTAAATCATAATATGGCAATTGCAGAGAGTACCAATGATGGTAAGATTTAAACGTGTGCAGTTTCGAAGCTCAACGCCCTGCCACCATCCACATGGAGCAGTCGTCCATCAAACATTCCTCACTACGCGCTGGAAATCCATTAAATCGTGACAACCTATGCAACGGGGAAACTGCAGCACAGAGCTGCAGTCACGTTTATTGAATTCTGGCACGCTAGATGCCGAAGGTGTTTATGTCGGACTTAACGTTCGGAATTAACACCCCACAAGACGGTGGCAACGGAGGTGTGAGATTGAAGGCGAAAGGGCAAACCGAGGTTATATCTTAATCGATCACATTTGCCCCGGGAAGAGGTATGTTGGCCTGTTTCTATAACGTGTTGGTAATTTACAGCTTTGTGGCCTTTAGGTTCTTCCGGGTTACGCCCCCGGGCACGCTACCCAAGATGTATAATGTTCTCCTCCTTTCTTGCACCATCCGACAAAGACTCCCGAGACACCAAAAGGGCTTTTAAGATCACGCGTGGTAGCTTCAATTTCCTGTGGCTATCCCGAGCACGGCCGACACCGTGCGGTTGACCGGGTAGGATTATTGGCACTGGTGTCCACAATGCCCGGGGCTGATTGATTGATGATTGATACGTTCAATTAACCGTTCGAGCGTGCCGGCGGGTTCAGCGCGTCGATTCGCTCTATTTAGAGTCGCGTTTCTGCACGCGCTTTGTGGCCCGGTCGGGAAATGGCTCGGAAGTCGGAATGTGTATTTGGACGAGGGTGTCGTATTTCCGTTGCGTACCCTTTGTACACTCTCGTACATATTTCGCGGTGGATGCGATCGAAGTGGAATGGAGAGCAAGTTGTGAAAAAGGTCGTTGCTGTGATGAGAGACCATGCTTCTTCCGAAGGCATGTTTTATTGTAGTCGAACAGTTTTATATATGAGCAGAGCAAACAAACGATTAAGAACAAAAAGTAATAAATTTTTCAATAATTAAAATTATAAAAATATTTTAAATTACAAAATATAAATTTAAATGCATACAATAATAAAATCAAATAAAACTGTTGAAAAAAAACCTTATCGATAGTTAACACAATGAACGTGGATTTGCGCATTATTTATATGCAACCAACCACCAATAAACTTCGTCTTTAGGAAATAACTGCTGGCTGTGAAAGATTCAAACCCATAATTTCATATCATGGTTCCATTTTATGCCAATAAAACAACATGTGTCAACCCTCCCCAAAAACATCCTTCATTCATCGTACCGTCTAAATTACTAATCTGCAATTTCAGCCCGAGATAATCTGGCTTTATTTGATTGTGCCGAAAAATCCCACTAGCTCTCCTTCTCCCACGACCACCAAATCCACCGCCCAACGCCAAAAAGGGACACACATCCGAATGGGATGCTTCAATTAGTGACACATAATTACATCCATTACTCGCCCCGAAGCGTTACGCGTCCTGCTACAGCAGCCTTTTAGTCGTTACGCTGCGTACACGTCAATAACGCGACGCGGAGAAAAGGATGTGTAAAAAGTTAATTTCGAATGCATTGCGGGCCCCCGTCCGTTGTCTTTCCTAATGTAGACGTTAAGGGAGGTGATGGAGAGAGCGAAACGGAGGGGCTTGGACAACGGGACGGTACTGCGGCTTATAAATTTGTGTCGACCCACGATCCAATTACAACAGCGGTGATAACAGCCATTTAATTAGTCTCAACACACCCTCGCGCGGATGGGACGCGGCCGGACGCAGGCGTTTTGTTTGGAATTTAAATGTAACATAAATATTCTTTCAATTCGACATTCCAAACGACATTCGACCCAGTCGCTTTCGTATGTTTCACTCGTGAGGGCTTTTACTAACCGGCTGGTATTAATTTTATTTTTTTACATAATTTCTGTCGTCTTTACCCTTCGCAGACTTTGGTCATCAGGATGCCGTTCGCGTTATCAAGGAGCAGTGGGGAGGCTGAAGTTTTTAAAAAGGCCTTTTTGTATCATAGGTGCGTCACACACGTTTGGGTCGAGTTGACTTTAGCACGCGGGTAAATATTAAAACGCGTTTTATTTTCCACCCCACCCCCTTAACAGATATAGTAACGATAGCCGCCTCCATAGTGGTGCTCGTAATGGGAACATCCGGGCAGGTGTTTGCCACCAGTGCGCTTCGTGGGCTCCGCTTTTTCCAAATCCTGCGCATGGTGCGCATGGACCGGCGTGGTGGCACGTGGAAACTGCTCGGGAGTGTCGTCTACGCTCACAGACAGGTAAGCATTTTTGTTTCGGGTTTTGTTTTCATTTTTCAGCTCCATTTGATCTTTCCTGCCACGAACAGATGTGCACTTCACGCCAAGAGTAAACAGCTCATGTATTTGCCCTTCAACAGCACTCATTTCCAAGTATCCTAGAAAACCAAATCGAAAGGTTTGCCAACGTTTCAGCATGTGTATGTGTCATCTAGCATACTATTTTTCTCTCGTACTGACCACTTGTATGTGTGCGTTTGGATGGGGAAAACTCCATGAACAAAGTCCTACCCGTCAGCTCAATGTATTCAAGGTATTGATTTCTGTGTTGGTCGACGGACAGGGTTTTTGCAACCACCACCGTTCTACCTGCTCTATGATGCAATCCACAAGTGTGTATCCTTTTTATTCGATTGCACATTGTCATTCTGGCCTTTTCAACAGCCTTCTCAAACGATCCCAACATGGCGCGTTCCACGTTACCAGCATGAAACCTTCCCATTTTTCCCATTTATCGCTTTCTCCAGTCCTGGAAACGTGTCGCTCCAAGTAGGCATCGCGGTTCACGGTGAGAGAAGATGTAAGATGGCACGCATGATTGCACACACACACACACATACGCACACACAAAGCACGCGTGTTTGCTTCCATTCAAAGGCCACCGTTCTACCTACCGAGAAAATGGGTCGTTTCCGGATTGTGTACGGGGGTTCGATTTTCCGATTTTTCAACCTCGAATGATTCTTGCGTCGTCAATAAAAGCAGCCAAAAAGAAAAGTAAAACCGATGGGTTCATGTGAACCGACAGGATCAAATGGCAACCGGGAGCCGACTGCGATGGGATCGTAATGGTCAGTTACAGCTGGCAATGGTTGGTGAGGATTCGATTCCGTCGTTATTGATCCGACGCTCTCGCTTCTTCAATGACGTCAGAGTTGGTTGGCTGGTGACCGAAACTGATGGCGGATTTTAGGACTCCGAGGCAAAAATCTTTTTCTCAGACCTTCACGCTTGATCTTCTCGGCAAGTACATTTTTTCTCATCTGGCTGCTTTGAGACTGCTGCATTCGAGCGGGTTGTGTTGAAATTGCGGAAGACATCGAATTTCGTTTTTATCCACATAAAGCTCCACCATCCACTTACTGGAAATTATTTGAAGCTTGATAAATAATTCTTTGGGAGGAAAACTTATTGAAAGTTAAAAAATCATTTCTTTTGAAATACATTTTCGCTCAAATGCTAAGCTCTGAGTATCATGTATATTTTATTTTTATGTTATGTGAATCCACCATGAATTATTGTGGAAAAGAACTGTAATTATTGTTGTAACTTTTTCTTGAACATTGCAACCACTAGTCTACGGGTGTATGTGTGTGTGTGTTTGTCCATGCTTCTCTCTGTTCACCCTCCTAACATATTACTTCGTACCGGGAAATCCAACGTCAAACCCATGATCAAACTGCTGCCAAGCCCGGGAGCAAAACTGCCACAACAATTTACTCATAATAACAATAATCGTGCATAATTTAGCGACCGACCAGCGAACCGACCATGGTAGCAGGGCCGGCTTGCGTTCCGGCAGGTAGGAAGAGCGAACAGCAACAGTAACTTCCGCTTCGATGGAAATTATTAATGATCGTGTTAGCAACCGGTTCACAAAGCGTTAGCACCACCAGGCGCCTCCATCGACGGCTGACATTTCCGTCCCATTTAGTGGACCAGTCTTTTCGGGGCGCTCGAGATCGTTTGGTGGCTACAAAATGGTTCACGGATGATGGACGCCAAGGGTACTAGCACACGCATATGCCTGAAAGCGGTCACCATTCATCATTTTCCACCGAAGCGCAGATAACGCAGTGATGTCAGCACGTTCGTGACTTATTTTCTCCTGCGATGAACGCTGATGTTTACGCTTGCACAAAAGCTTTACGGGCAAGTTTTACTCTTGGATGCAAAATAAAATATACACAAAACCAAACCTTCGTTGAAGCGCTTATCAGCCCTGTTCGAATTGTGTCCAAAAGTAAGATTTCTTCGATCAACTCCGAAGGCAAACAATTAGCGGATGCAAAATAGCTTGCGGTGGTGCCTGCGGCATTGTTGAGAGTAAATTACGATCGCTTCCACCGGGCAAACTTATCGAACGAATCTTACTTAAAATACTTCCCAGAATGCCGATGCTGCGTTGCCAGGTTGTGCAACGAAACAAATAAGCTTCCGATGCTAAAGGACTTCCGGTTCGGGAGTTTCGAGAAACTCTCACTCCCGCTCTTGAACACCGGCAAAATCTTCTCTCCATTACATCGAAGCTGGGGTTGTAAACACATATTCGGACCGCAAAATTTTTGTTTCCATAACTTCACTCACTCTTTTATTGTATGTTTGTGTTGCGTGCGAAGGGATTGGAGCCGCTCGGCCAAGAGTAAAACCAGTCGAGGCTAGGAAAGAACAGCTGAAAATCATTTAATTTCATAACCCTTCTGATTTATGTGCCCATTAAAGTTGGGGTTGGTAGTGGTTTCCACGATACTATCAGTCGAATTACGATTTTACCCCTTTGCTGGGGTATGAGAATATCATTGCACGGTTCCTCATAAATGGTCAGAATCGGCAATCCGAAATTCCTCCATAACAGCTGAGGTGGCCAACGTGTTTGACCTTTCCAGGGAAAGAATTAAGGGGTTTTGAAGGGTTTCCTACTCTGTGTTTCACGAATTTTTCGAATAAATAGATTCAATTTAAGTTGTATTAAAATTTACAATTCACAAAATATTCACAATTTTTCAACACTTTAATAAAAATTACATAAGTGCTGTCAAAATTTCGTGTGTGTCCGCCATGTATCAACCGTATCATGTTTCTATGGCGCAAACCGTACGAATATCGTCTTTTCAGTAATCGACTTGAAATTCAAAACTTTTTATCAAAGAAACAAATCACGTGCCTAAAATGCGTTTAATGTTTTCGTTTTCTAAATAACTAATCGAGCTACTATTAAAGGTATGAATAATCGAAACGAATTTTGAAAACATACCCACAAACCCTGTATTACTCATTCGAAGCCATTTCGATTGAGCACTAAAAGATATGATGAATATGCTCGGTCCTTATCGTGATGGAAAATTTATGTTTAAAACCGTTTAAAACCAATAACGGTGTCGTAAAAATGCCATAACTTTGCCTCGTAAAATATCCTATTTTATTCGATCTCATTGTGCCTACATCTTTGGATGAAGAAGTTTAGCTTAACGTTGCTGAAAAGATATATGTTCAGATAAAATGTTTATAAATCAGCTACAAAGCCTGTACGCAAACCGATGGAAATTTCTACTATCGGCGTATTTTAATCTCGAAGTTGATGTTCAGCAAACAATTTTACCCCGTGTGCAACGAGCGACCGAGCACGTAACAGCATATTCAATTACACACAAATGAGCGCACTGTACATTCGAATCGTAATGCCGGCAGAATACGATTCCCGCGTATATGCAATATGCTACGCGAGACTTCATTACGATAATGGAATACCAGTGTGGGTGCAGATGTGGGTGTGTGCATTAGAGTTTTTCGAGAAATTCACATGCAATTGGTGCAACCGTCGTCGCACACGGTACGATCTTTTTACCTGTTGGTTCCGATTTCATGCGATTTCCATCCGAACGGAGCGCAGCATGAGCTTCTCTGAACTTCCTCCCGGTCGCTCCTTGCGGTATTTATCATCCCTCCATACCGTGCCGTGGCACCAACAGGAGAGCGGGATGGAGGATTTTTCCACCGTACCTTCCCGGTTGCACTTAATTGCAAATACATTTGCTTGTTTTCCGTGCCACTGATAATCCGGTTTCCGATTCGCTTTCGTGTCGGTACGCAGGTCCTGCCCGCGCGGTAGACAGCACGGGTAAAAACTGTAACAATATTTCATTTAACTTTCATAATTGTTTCCATTCCTGTCGGTTCCAGCCGGGATCCGAACTGGCGAAACACTCGCGATTGTCTCTGGCGCATATCTATGGGTCGTTCCGATGCGGTTTCGCTTCACTCACGATGCTGCCGGGCAGACGGCAGCTTTTGCTGCTAAACAAAGTGAAATTAATGAAGAATGATTGTGTTCGTATGGAAAATCGCCACCGCTAGCGCCTAGGTACCGAGGCAGGTGACCGTGTTTATTTGTTTGGGGGACACGAGGAGGGTTGGGGGTCACGAGCGAGAATAAGTTGCGAGTCGAGATGGAAGGACTGTGTGGGGTTTTGTATAAAGTGGTTCTCCGTTTGCCTACCTTCCTTGTTGGAGTTGTTGTGCAGTTATGTAGAAGAACGATTTCATCCACCGAATGGAAGCTCTTTACCGGAGTGAAATGAAGTATGAAAGGGCTCTTCAACCTTTTTGACGATATGAATTTATGTTTTTCATATTTTAATACTTATTATTTATTACTGAAAAGCATTTTCAAAATCACCACAAACGACGTTGGCAAAAACTCCGTAACAGAGTGCTTTCACAAAATAGCAACAAATCCGTCTTACTATAAAAAAGCTAAAATAAAAATCAAATCAAATTTTCAGATGAGGATAAAAATTATCTACTTTGCAAGAAATTTCACACGGGCATTCAAATAACCAATCATCAACACATATTATCTGACGTTGTTCTTTTTTTCATTGCGTTGTGTTGAGTTGTTTGTGAATAAACAGTAAATATAATGCCAAAATAAATGTATTTCCATCTTTATGATATAAACACAGACACAAAATTCATCGGAAACCCCTGCACACGCGGAAACTTTCAAAGCATTCGACCAATCCCACGTAGCAATAGCACCGCCTGCTAGGAACGTTGAAAATTTATGTTGCCACAGCACCGTACTGCTACCGCCGAATCGGATTAGTTACCCCGGTAATCACCATTCCGACCGGTGTTATCGGCATTCAGGCATTCGGCCAACCGTTTTCGAAGTAAAACTCACTGTTTGCCCGGCCCATCCTAGCCTCGGTGCACGATGTGAGGGATTAAATTCCAATTAATAATCCCGAAAACACGAACAACTACTTTCACCAGCTTCGGCACTGGCCGAAGCACGTACCTGCCCACGCCTTTAACACCCGGCCCAGAACTGTGCATTTAATCGCGTGTGCATGAGCGAACGATTGCGCCTGAAAGTGGCTCGACGAAGCCGCCTTATGGCATGCCGTTCAGGGAAGTTAATTGGAATAAAACACATTTTAATCTGCTGCTGTTGCTGCAGCGTGCGGCCGCATTTTGGTTTGATTTAAAAGTATTTAAAAACAGGCCGGAAAAGAAAGGCAATGCAAATGTGGATAGTATCGGGCTTTCCTTTCCCCACCATTAATTGTGTTCTCAAAAAGAGGATTTTGGGTGATTTTTCTATCGAATTTTATTTTCATTCCTCCAGCCCAGGGTACATCCGCGGTCAGATGTCGGCGTCGAAATGGCTCACAAAAATCGTGTGACATTTTTCATAATGGGATTATAACTTTATGCATCGTAATGTATTAAATCATTTAATTTTGATCATCTCAAACAGACACCGCCATCAGCGTCGTCGAATGCAACGTTGCCACTTTC
>JXXA01003970.1:0-19316 GCA_000956255.1 Anopheles punctulatus | reverse complement strand
GTGCAAGGGTCCCATATGGAAAGCAGACGATAATGAGAGCGCCCTTGCAATCCGCGGTCGCGGTAGGCGCATCGATGCGCGCAGAAAATTAATGCAGAGACTTCTTCCACAAACGGATGCACTGCGTTTGTTGCGTTTTTTTATCCGTTCCGTTCCGCCGTTTAACCGTTTTGTTATTCGCTTTTTTTTTTGTTTGTTGGCACTTTGAAAAAACACTCTGTGCCATTGCACCAAAATGCATTCGTAGTGAAAGGATGACGGAGTGTGGATCGGTTGCGGTTTTTGTGGGTGTGTTTTTTTTTCACCATTTTACTCCCTTGTTGCTGAGACGAACGAACGATGTGTGCGTGGAGTGCGTATTTGCCACCGAATCTCATTACCCTCCCGTGCAGAGGACGAAGCATTCGCCGGGCAATCCCCGCCCGGCGAGCGGTTGTGTTTTTCCTCCATTTCTGCGGTGACGGATCACTTCGCGGAAACGAACAGCAAAACGACCGCAGACTTGGCCGGTTGCTTGGAGCAGTACGACGCTCCGGTGGGCGCTAATGCGTACGTTGGGCATGAATTCATTAAATTAAATCCACTTCCAACCGACAGTCCGCGAAGTGAAAATGAAATCGAATTTTGTCGGATGCAGCGGAGGGCGGCGGGATCGCCTACGGGTGACTCCGCGGACGGACCAGGAGGCCGAAGCCGGAGTGCGCAAAGGTTGTTGATGTTTTCACTCGCGTGGAAACAATTGATCGATAGTGTGGGATTGTGGTAATAAGATGCCGAACTTGCCGAACGGACTGCCGTCGTGCGTGATGCACGATGTCTTCATCGTGCAGTGAAAAAGCTGGCTTTCATCGGGCATGCCTGCAACATGCGTGCCACACGATGAGAATTGTATGTTTAAAAAAAAGAAGTAATTTTAACCCCTTTGCCTCCATCCAAGATGGAGCTTACACGGCACGTGGGAGGAGGGGGAAGGACGGGTTACACGTGTGAGTGTTCTGCACACAACATTCTCCCACTACCTTATCGGGTGCGGGCGACATCAGTGCGTAATGCTGCGGACAACTTGTCAGTCAGTACCATTTTCGTTCACGACCGACACCGACCGATGGACGGAAACCGTCAACCCCTATATTTGGCGCTTCTCCACAATCATTTAGCGCTGCTCGGACATGCCTTTACTGCCGCGGCACGTTGTTTGGATTAATGCAAATGGATGGAGCGTTCCTACATCGGGCCCTGTTCGATCTCGTACTCCATCGCTCGACTTAATTTTCCATCGTATTTATCTTTCCCCTCAGTGACGTCTGCCCGGTGTCGGCACGCGTCAAATGTGACGCACGAGTGAGCCTTACCCGCGTTGGCCTTAAACCTACCAACAACTTAGCTGCTAGATGCTCACCGTCCGGAAATGGACACAGTGTGTAAGGAAGCAAAACTAGGGGAAAAAAGAGAGAGAGAGAGAACAAAAAAAAAAAACACCTATGCACGCGCTAGCACCCTCCGATGCACATCGTCTTCTCGCTTTTTACCTTCGCACCCCGGCGAGTTCGGCCCGGTTCGGCGCTTGGAGTTTGCTGATGCATTAAGCCGCCGGTGGTTTATTTATATAGCGAGTTCTGGCGGGAGGCTTTCTAGGCTTTTTTTTTCTCCTTCTCCTGCAGGAATAACTGATTTCACGCTGCACTGAGTTGCGTGCCCAGTGTAAAGCTCAGTAACTGTAACGCAGCCACACGAGAACGCGATCGTTGATCGGAGAACCGAGACTCCAATCGGTCATTAGCAGCCGGTGCACACCAGCTGCTAGTTTGTAGTCGATTGCAACCGGCGGACCCCAGCTGTACACACACACACACACACACACACTCGTACCCGGGTGGATATTGCTTATCTTGAACGTGAGGTGGAGGTCCGATAATCTGAATAATATTTGCTCGCCCGTCTTCCGCCTCGTAAGGCAGGCTCTGCAAGAAACTAGCTTATCGCAGCAGCAGGTGACGTGTTTTGCGCCAGAGGTATGAATAACTAATCCGCCACTGTGCAAGCCGGGAGAGTGAAAGGCATCTGGTCTAGAATCCGGAAACGTTGCCGGTTCATTCGCGCGAGGGAAGCAACCGTCAAACGCTTGTCAATGTTTATCTCGCGGCGAAAGCAAAAACCTCCTAATTCCGATGGTAAATAGCCATCCCCGCATGCCGACGCGATGCGGATCGTCTAGGCCGGCGGTGGCGCAACTCGCAACTGTGCGTTGTGGCCCGAACCGAACGAGAAAAGGGTCGCTCGCGGGTTAAAAATAGTCTACCCGACCGTAGCACAAACGGCCAAATCGGTTGGCCGTTCGCAGTTGCGTAATCGCAACGTTGGCCAGATCCGCACACCCGACCGTACTAAAATTACATCACCCACGGTCCGCGTGATTCGCAGGATAATTTATGTCAAAGCAGTCGCCGAGCTGCAGCTGTCCGGGGTGCGACCCCGGTTAGCAGCGATCAGGAGCGGGCAGCATCCGGGTTCAAAAGACTCGAATCCGTGGCATGGATAGGGATATCGCGCGATTGCTAGCTAATAAGTGATGCTGCCCGTACTCCGTACCGTACTCAGGTGGCATGACCTTGACCCACAAACAAGTAGCTACGCTGTTCGAGCCTCTCCCTTTCTCTCTCTCTGCCTCCTGGTACCCTTCTCCCGAGAAGGTGTACATGAACTTGAACGACCCAGTTGGCACACCTTCCGTATAGGACCTGCACCTGTAGACTACGGCACGGGGCGGAGTTCCCAAGAATACACTAACGCTTATCTGCGATTCAGATCCCGCCGAGTATTTACACTCTTCGCTCGCTTTTTCACTTGCAGTGCAACAGCAGCATGGTGGCTACATTCAGCAGAGTACTACACCGCTGGCATCGATAACGCCCGGTCTCCAAACACCAACTGGAGGTGCTCCGTTCCAGCAGCAGCAGCAGGTGCCGCAGCCCACGTACGGCATGCCGACACCGACACCGGTCGCAACCGGACCGGCCGGCGACTACTCGCCGCCGGTGTTCGAACAGATCTTCAAGAACTCGCGCTTCGCCCAGGGCGGCAACGCACTGTTCGAGGGCAAGCTGAAGGGTAACCCCCGGCCGGAGGTTTCGTGGACTCGAAAAGGCGCACCCCTTCTCGATTCCGCGAAGCACCGGCTGAGCTACAACCCGGCCACCGGTGCCGTCTCGCTGCTGATCAACCAGATTGGACCGGGCGACGAGGGCGAATATACGTGCAAGGCGCGGAACGCGGTCGGTGAGGCGATCTGCTCGGTGTTCATCCAACCGGAGGGCATGGCGACGCCCCAGTTCCAGCAGGTACGTCGCGAACAGCAGCAGACGATCCAGCAGACGAATGTTCGACAGCAGCAGCAGCAGTACACCAACGGGTACTCGCACATGGAGGAAGAGTTTAAGGTGGATACGTTCGAGTATCGGCTGCTGCGGGAAACGTCCTACCGGGAGTCGATCACCCGGCGCTACGCCGGCGAAACCGACGCGCAGCTGATCACGACGATCGATCGCGCCCTGGGTCCGGCGTCCGCACCGCAGATCGGACAGAAGCCGCGCAACTCGAAGCTGGCCGAGGGTTCGGATGCGGTGTTCAGCACGCAGGTTGCGGCGAATCCGCGCCCGCGCCTTTCATGGTTCAAGGACGGTCAGCGTATCATCCCGTCGGCCGACAAGTATGAGGTCGGCTACTCGAACCAGCAGGCGACGTTGCGCATCCGGAGCGTGAGCGCACGGGACGCCGGCCACTACACGCTGCTGGCGGAGAACCCGCAGGGCTGCCAGGTGTCGTCGGCCGTGCTGGCCGTCGAGCCGGCCCAGGAGCAGGTGGTTGTTGGACGTGCCACCTCCTTCACGGAGCAGCAGCAGGTGCAGCATCAGCAGGTGCAGCAGCAGCAGCAGTTCATCGAAACTTCTACCGAAGCGACGAAGGCCCTGTCGCCGACGTTCGTGACGTTGATCCAGGACGCGGAAACGACCGAGGGTAAGCTGGTGCGGTTCGACTGCCGCGTGACGGGTCGCCCGTATCCGGAGGTGGCCTGGTACATCAACGGCAACCTCGTGACGGACGACGCCACGCACAAGATCCTGGTGAACGAGGCCGGCAACCATGCGCTGATGATCACGAGCACGAACCGCTTCGATCATGGCATCGTGACGTGTGTGGCGCGCAACAAGAGCGGCGAGGTTGCGGCCCAGGCCAAGCTGGTGGTGTGCGAGCGGGAGCAGATCGTCGCACCGAAGTTCGTCGAGCGGTTCACCACGGTGAACGTGAAGGAGGGCGAGCCGGTGCGGCTGTTTGCCCGTGCGATCGGTACGCCGCTGCCGCGCATCACCTGGCAGAAGGACGGCATCCCGCTCGTGCCCGGACCGGAGGTGCAGATCTGCAACGACGAGAACGGCTGCACGACGGTCGACATCCCGAGAGCGAAGGCGTCGGACGCCGCCTGGTACCAGTGCACGGCGCAGAACGTGGCCGGTACGACGGCGACCCGCGCCCGTCTCTTCGTCGAAACACCGAAGGGACCGGCGCCGGAGCAGAAGCGTCTCAATCTACCGCGCCCGACGAAGGTTATTCAGCCGGAGTAAGTACACTGCGCGCCGTTGGCAAGCCAGGCGCAGGCGAGTAACGCGCACACGTCCTCTCGTTACAGAGCCGTTCCGGAGCCGGAAATCATCTACTTGCGTCATGTGGAGCGGGCCGCTCCACACGCACCGCCGAAAGAGGAGGACCGCATCTATCCGCCGCCGAAGTTCATCGTCCCGTTGAGTGACGTGGCGCAGGTCGAGGGCGGCAAGGTGCACTTCGAGGCACGCATCGAACCGGTGTCGGATCCGACGATGCGCGTCCAGTGGTTCCTCAACGGCAATCTCATCCAAGCAAGTAAGTACCGGAGAAAAAAATAAGATCAGTTACTCTTTGGAGGTGCAAGAGCCTTCAACCTACATGGATACCTTTTCATCACCACTCCCTCCCGTACCGTACAGGCTCCCGAGCAAACACGACGTTCCAGTTCGGCTTTGTCGCCCTGGATCTGTTGACGATTGTGATGGAGGACAGCGGTGAGTACCTGTGCCGGCTGTCGAGCTCGACCGGCGTGGCGGAATCGCGTGCCATGCTCAGCGTGCAGCCGCGGCCACCGATCGAGCAGCAGACGCAGCACCCGTCGTCGCTGGACCAGATCCAGCACCTGGAGGACTACTCGAAGTACGTGCGCACCGACAGCATCGAGGAGGTGGTCAACCAGAAGCCCGGCTTCACCCGTCCGCTGCAGGATCTGGGCGAGCTGGAGGAGGGCCGCAACGCGCACTTCGAGGCGCAGATCACGCCGGTAAGCGATCCGACGATGCGCGTCGAGTGGTACAAGGACGGCCGCCCGATCACGGCCAGCTCGCGCATCACGGCCATCTTCAACTTCGGGTACGTGTCGCTGAACATAATGCATCTGCGGGCGGAGGACGCCGGTACGTACACGGTGCGTGCGGTGAACCGCATCGGCGAAGCGATCAGCACGTCGAAGATCACGGTCGTCAGCAAGGCGCCGGTGACCGGTGACTTGGGCATCTCGGAGCAGCGCAACTACATCCAGAAGATCGAGGAGCTGGAGCAGTACCAGAAGTACCAGAACATGAAGTTCTACGAGGAGACGCCCGAGAGCACGCAACGGCCGGAGTTCAAGAGCCCGATCTCGGATCAGCTTAACGTCCGGGAGGGTGGCTTCGCGCACTTCGAGGCCCGCCTGGAACCGGTCGGTGATGCGACGCTGCGTGTCGAGTGGCTGAAGGATGGCCATCCGGTGGAGGCCAGCTCGCGCATCACATCGTTCTGCAACTTCGGGTACGTGGCGCTCACGATCAAGCAGGTCACGGTACACGATGTCGGTACGTACACGTGCCGGGCGTACAACTCCCTGGGTGAGGCGCACGTTTCCGCCCGCCTCACGGTGGTGACGCGCCAGGACATCATTGTCGACTCGCAGACGAGCCACATGGGCATGGAGAAGATCCAGTACCTGGAGGACTCGTCGCGGTACACGCGCACCACGCAGGAGCAGCAGATTGAGCAGCAGGTCGTGGTGCAGCCACAGCCGCGCTTCCTCGGCCCGCTCAAGGGTACGAACCGGATTGTCGAGGGACAGCGGGCTCACTTCGAGGCTCGGCTGGAACCGCAGTCCGATTTGACGATGCGCGTCGAGTGGTACCACAATGGCCGCCCGCTGATGAGTGCTAACCGCATCCAGACCTACCATGACTTTGGCTACGTCGCACTGGACATCCTGGACGTTCGTGCGGAAGACTCCGGAACGTATACGCTGGTCGCGGCGAACAGCTCCGGACAGGCGCAGGTTGAGGCGACGATGGTGGTCGAAAGTAAGTGGTGACGCTCGATGTGATACGACATTGCGGTGCGGTGATTTAATGCATTGTTCTCCTCCATTTCAGCTCGTGCCGCCATCGACACGACCAGCATGCACCATGTGGTGGAACGTTCGCAGCAAAAGGTGGAGAAGCAGTTCGTCGAGCCGCAGTATCAGGTGGAAGAGTTGTGCAAGTCGAAGCCAATCTTCACCCAACCGCTGTCGGATCCACAGCCCGTCGGCGAAGGTCGTAACATTCATCTCGAGTGCAAGCTGGAACCGCTCGGCGATCCGACGATGCGCGTCGAATGGTACCAGAACGGACGCCCGATCACGGTTGGCTCCCGGTTCAAGACGTACTACGACTTTGGCTTCGTTGCGCTCGACATTCTGCACTCGACCGCGCAGGACTCGGGAGAGTATACGGTGCGCGCCACGAACCAGCTCGGTTCAGCGCATACGTCCGCCTGCGTGCGTGTCATTACGCGCTCGGATGTGATTACGGAAGCGCAGAGCGAAATGTCCGTCGAGCAGATGCAGTATCTGGAGGACGCTTCGCGCATGCGGCGCGACGTGCTGGAGGACATCACGGTGATGTCGCCGCCGCAGTTCGCTCGCTCGCTGCACAACATCGAAACGCACGAGGGCACGAACATCCATCTCGAGTGCCGGCTGCAGCCGGTCGGTGATCCGTCGATGCGCGTCGAGTGGTTCGTGAACGGTATGCCGGTCAAGATCGGACACCGGTTCCGGCCGGCGTACGAGTTCGACTACGTCGCGCTCGATCTGCTCGGTGTGTACGCGGCCGATTCCGGCGTGTACACGTGCCAGGCGCGCAACTCTCTCGGCGAGGCGGTCACCTCCTGCTCGGTGCGCATCATGGCGAAGAAGGATCTCATCCTGGAGACGCAGTACCCGGCGGGACTGGAGAAGATGCAGTATCTGGAGGACATCTCGCGCTACCGCAAGACCGAGTACGTCGACGAGATCGTGAACGTGAAGCCACGGTTCCTGACCAAGCCGAAGAACATCGATCGCGCCCAGGAGGGTGGGCACGCGCACTTCGAGTGCAAGCTGGAACCGGTGACGGATCCCAACCTGAAGGTGGAATGGTACAAGAACGGCATGCCCATCACCGTGGGCCACCGGTTCCGTCCGATTCACGATTTCGGCTACGTCGCGCTCGACATCGTCGATCTGATCGCGGAGGACACGGGCACGTACATGTGCCGTGCCGTCAACTTGGTCGGTGTGGACGAGATCGCCGTACAGCTGGTGTGCCGCGGATCGCAGCAAATCCTCACCAACACGCAGAACGAGATGGGCCTGGAGCAGATCCAGTACCTGGAGGAGAAGACGCGCCAGCAGCGCTCGGAGTATCTGGACGAAATGACGACCCAGGCGCCGACCTTCACGACCTCGCTGAAGCACATCGAGATCAAGGAGGGTCAGCGGGCTCACTTCGAGTGCCGCTTGATTCCGGTGTCGGATCCAACGCTCCGCGTCGAGTGGTACCACAACGAGGCCCCAGTCAAGACCGGTTCCCGGTTCACCGAAACGAACAACTTCGGATTCGTCGCACTGGACATCATGGGCTGCTTGGCGGATGACTCGGGCACGTACACGTGCCGAGCGGTGAACGCGCTGGGTGAAGCCGTCACCTCCGCTACCTGTGTGGTGCACACGCGCAAGAGCATCTACTCGGAGTCGCAGCACGAGCACGCCCTGACGAGCCTTCGCTATCTGGAGGACAACTCTCGCTACCACCGCGAGACGGACGTGGACGAGGTGATCACGCAGGCGCCGGTCTTCACGCTGCCGGTGAAGGATGTCAAGGTGGCCGAGAACCAGGCCGTACACTTCGAGGCCCGGCTCGTCCCGGTGGGCGATCCGAAGATGCGCGTCGAGTGGCTGCGCAACGGTGTCCCGATCGAGGCATCGAACCGCACCACGACCATGCACGACTTCGGCTACGTTGCGCTCAACATGAAGTACGTGAACCCGGAGGACTCGGGCACCTACACGTGCCGTGCGACGAACGATCTCGGCCAGGCGGTTACCTCGGCGAAGCTGGTCGTCCAGTCGAAGGCGTCCCTCGATCTGGAAACCCAGAACGAGAGCGCCCTGGAGAAGATCCATCAGCTGGAGGACGCGATTCGCTTCCAGCGCCGTGAGGAGGAGGAGGTCGAGGTGACGCAGCCGCCCAAGTTCACGACGAAGCTGCACGGTCCGACCAGCCTGGTCGAGGGTCAGAGCGCACACTACGAGTGCCGCATCGAGCCGTACCCCGACCCGAGCCTGAAGGTGGAATGGTTCCACAATGGGCAACCGCTCACGACCGGCCATCGGTTCCGCACGACGTACGATTTCGGGTTCGCCGCGTTGGACGTGCTGACGGTGTACGCCGAAGACTCGGGTGAGTACACGTGCCGCGCCACGAACCACCTCGGCACGGAGACGTCCTCGATCGCGCTGAACGTGTCGCCGAAGGCGGGCATTGTGCGCGAAACGCAGCACGAGGGCGCGCTGGAGAAGATCCAGTACCTCGAGTGTGACGCGCGGTACGGTCGCAAGGGCGACGAGGAGATGTACGTGGCCGAGAAGCCACAGTTTGGCCGGCCGCTCAAGAATGCCAGCGTTGGCGAGGGCCTGCCGGTGCACCTGGAGGCGACCCTCACGCCGGTCAACGATCCGACGATGAAGGTGGAATGGTACTGCAACGGACGCCCGATTCAGCAGGGCCACCGGTTCAAGACGACGTACGACTTCGGTTTCGTAGCTCTCGACATCCTGTATGCGCACGCTGAGGACACGGGAACTTACATGTGTAAGGCTAAGAATGCAATCGGAGAGGCTGTTACGACATGCGCTGTTAAAGTCACAGGTACGTACCAGAAGTTGCTTCCGAAGTTGGTTTGGTTCTAATGCTCTTTGGAGATTTTGGGGCCTACTGCGAGTCGCTCGCTTCTTCTAACGCTCTACACACTCGTCCCTTTCCCACAGCAAATGCCGGATTATATTTGGAGACGCTTGATGAGCAGCGGCTGCAAAAGATTAAGGAGCTGGAGAGCTACCAGAAACCGCACGCACCGGAAGTTGAACCGGCCAAGCAGAAACCGGTCTTCCTCACTCCGCTGACGAGCTTGGAGAACCTGAAGGAGGGCGACTACGCCCACCTCGAGTGTCGCGTGGAGCCGATCAACGATCCGAACCTGAAGATCGAATGGTTCATCAACGGCAAGGCGATCCGCGCGGGTCACCGTTTCCGCACCACGCACGACTTCGGCTACGTCGCGCTGGACATCCTGTACGTGTACGGCGAGGACAGCGGCACGTACATGTGCAAGGCCACCAACCAGGTCGGTGAGGCGGTCAGCACGTGCAACATCCGCGTCACGAACAAGCGCAACATCATCTTCGACTCGCAGCACCCGGATGGGTTGGAAAAGATCCAGAAGCTGGAGGCCCACGTACGCCCGTCCCGGCTGGAGCTGGACGAACCGGAGGTGACTGCACCGCGCTTCGTCACCGAGCTGCGCGGCACGACCGAAATCCACGAGGGCCAGACGGCGCACTTCGAGGCGCAGGTCGAACCGATTCACGATCCGAACCTGCGCATCGAGTTCTACCACAACGGCAAGCCGCTCCAGTCGGCGTCCCGGTTCCACATCACGTTCGACTTTGGCTACGTGGCGCTCGACATCCAGCACGTTGTCGCCGAGGACGCCGGCGAGTACACGGTGAAGGCGATCAACGCCAAGGGCCAGTGCAAGTCGTCGATCAAGATGCAGGTGACGGCGAAGGGCGCGATCATCTCGGACACGCAGCACCCGGAGGGTCTGGACAAGATCAAGCAGCTGGAGGGCGTCAGTCCGTTCCGGCGCCCGGAAGTGCAGGACGCCGTCACCAAGCAGCGGCCGGTCTTCACGCAGCCCCTGCAGAACATCGACTTCGTGGCCGAGGGCCAGACGGCACACTTCGAGTGCCGGTTGATTCCGGTCGGCGATCCGAACCTGCGCGTGGAGTGGTTCCGCAACGAGCAGCCGCTCGAGGATAGCTCCCGCATCACGAAGCAGCACGACTTCGGCTTCGTCTCGATGGATCTGCAGCACGTGCGCGAGGAAGACGAGGGTGTGTACATGTGCCGTGCGATCAACCCACTGGGTGAAGCCGTCACGACCGCGTCGATGCGCGTCCGCACGAAGGCGAGCATCCAGATGGACTCGCAGCACCCGGAGGGCATGAAGAAAATCATCGCACTGGAGCAGCCGCACCAGCAGCGCACGGACGATCAGGAGGCCGCCTTCGAGAAGCCCATCTTCACGCAGCTGCTGACTGGGCCGTCCGAGCTTTGGGAGGGCCAGCACGCGCACTTCGAGGCACGCGTCGTGCCGGTCGGGGACGCTAGCATGAAGTACGAGTGGTACGTGAACGGCGTCGAGCTGAAGATGGGTTCGCGCTTCCGCACCACGAACGATTTCGGATTCGTCACGCTCGACATCAACTCGGTGGTGGCGGAGGACTCAGGCGTGTACATGTGCAAGGCGATCAACCGGGCCGGCGAAGCCGTCTCCTCCACCACGATGAAGATCAAGTCGAAGGCATCGATCGCGGGCGAACCGCTGCTGCCGGAAGCGTGGGAAAAGATCCAGCTGAAGGAGGCCGCCATGAACCGCGTGCCGGACATGTTTGTCGACACGACGCCCCAGCAGGCGCCCGTCTTCACGACCCACCTGGAGAGCCACGACAAGCTGCAGGAGGGCCAGCACGTGTACCTGGAGGCACAGGTGGAACCGCGGGCCGATCCGAACCTGCGCATCGAGTGGTTCAAGAACGGCATCGCCATCACCACCGGTGCCCGCATCCGCAGCACGTTCGATTTCGGGCTCGTCACGCTCTCGATCAATGGGCTGCGTGCGGACGATTCGGCCATCTACACCTGCAAGGCAACGAACAATCTCGGCGAGGCTGTATCGACGGCCACGCTCAAGATCGACGCCAGCCACTGGCTGGCTCGGGGACACGATGCACCCGTCGTCGGTGCAGAAGATCCAGGATCTGGAGGCACCGCGCGTGAACCTGCGCGACGTCCCGGAGGACCAGTTCGAGTCGCCGGTGTTCGTGAGCCACCTGAACAACGTGGAGCTGAAGGAGGGCGAGAACGCACACTTCGAGTGCCGCGTCGAACCGTCCAAGGATCCGACGATGCAGATCGAGTGGTTCGTGAACGGGAAGCCGCTGCCGACGGGCGCCCGCTTCAAGACGACGTACGACTTTGGCTTCGTTTCGCTCGACCTAACCGGCGCGTACGCGGAAGATTCCGGCATCTACACCTGCAAGGCGACCAACGCGAAGGGATCGGCATCGACCTCGGGTTCGCTGCGGTGCACCGGCACCACCACGATGTACCTGGACACGCAGCACCCGCAGGGTAAGGCGGGCTTGGAAGCCGTCCAGGATACGGAGGCCGCCCTCGCCAACCGGTACCGCCGCCCGGAGTCGAAACCGGAGGCGGCCTTCCCGAAACCGCAGTGGACCGTGCAGCTGCAGTCGGAGTTCCGGCTGAACGAGGCCGAATCGCTGCACCTGGAGGGACAGGTCGAGCCGAAGGACGATCCGAACCTGAAGATCGAATGGTACTTCAACGGCAAGGTGCTCGAGCACGGTTCGCGCTTCAAGATGACGAGCGACTTCGGCTTTGTCACGCTCGATCTGACGGAGGTGTACGAGCGCGACCAGGGCATCTACACCTGCAAGGCGTACAACCTGTCCGGTGAGGCGTTCACCTCCTCGACCGTGTACTGCGTCACGAAGGAGAGCCTGATCGAGCGCACCCAGCACCCGAAGGGCACGGAGGGACTGGAGAAGATCCAGGATCTGGAGGAATCGCTACGCCGCCAGGACGGATCCCAGGCGGACGCGGACGCTGGCCATGCGCCACGCTTCACGTCGGAGTTCGTGACGCTCAGGAACGTCGGCGAGGGTGAGATTGCGCACTTCGACGCGACGCTCATCCCGACCGGCGATCAGTCCATGACGATCGAGTGGCTGTACAACGGCAAGCAGCTGGAGGCGAGCCACCGCGTGCGCACGGTGTACGCGTTCGGTATGGTCGTGCTGGAGATCCTCGGTACGAAGATCGAGGATTCGGGCAGCTACACCTGCCGTGCGACGAACCGCTGGGGATCGGCCGAGATCAGCGTGGAGCTGGAGTGCGTGGACAAGTCGGCCGGACAGAAGCCGCGCTTCACCACCCAGCTCCAGTCGCTGGAGGGCCTGAAGGACGGACAGTCGGCGCACTTCGAGTGTACGCTGGTGCCGGTGAACGATCCGGACCTGAAGGTGGAATGGTTCCACAACGGTAAGCCGATGCGTCACTCGAACCGCATCAAGCCGGTGTCGGACTTCGGTTACGTGCTGCTGGACATTGCGTACGTCCAGAGCCACGACTCGGGCGAGTACGTGTGCCGCGCATCGAACAAGTACGGCGAGGACACGACCCGCGCCACGCTCAAGTGCTTCGGCAAGGGTGGCGTGTACCTGGAGTCGCTCCAGCCGGACTCGCTCGCCCGCATCCGCGAGCTCGAGAGTCAGTCGGGCGCGAAGCAGACGGCGGCCGGTTCGCCGGTGGGCGAAGCGCCACGGTTCACCACCAAGATCAGCGACATCACGAAGCTGGTCGAGGGACAGAGCGCACACTTCGAGGCACGCCTCACGCCCATCAACGATCCGGAGCTGGTGGTGGAGTGGTACTGGAACGGGCAGAAGCTGCCGCACGGACATCGCTACCGCACCTTCCACGACTTTGGCATCGTCATCCTGGACATTCTCTACTGCTACGAGGAGAACTCGGGCGAGTTCGAGTGCCGCGCGACGAACAAGTACGGCTCGGACAGCACCAAGGCAACGCTCAAGTGTATCTCGAAGGCGAACCTCATCCTGGACTCGCAGCTGCCCCGCGGCATGGAGGGCGGCTTGGAGAAGATCCAGACGCTGGAGGATTCGCTGATCCGCACGCGCGACGAGCGCGAGCGCACCGAGGGTGGCCGGGCGCCGGTCTTCACGACCCCGCTCTCCAACATCGATGCGCTGCGCGAAGGCGAGAGCGCTCACTTCGAGGCGAAGCTGACACCGACGGACGATCCGAAGCTGAAGGTGGAGTGGTTCTGGAACGGCAAGCCGCTCAAGACGGGCTCCCGGTTCCGCACGTTCTGCGACTTTGGCTTCGTCATTCTGGAGATCTCGCCGGTGTACCCGGAGGACTCGGGTGAGTACTCGTGCCGGGCGACGAACGAGTACGGCCAGGCGGTCACCACGTCGACCATGCGCGTGCAGGGCAAGCGCAGCATCATTCTCGAGTCGCAGCTGCCGAAGGGCATGGAGGGTACGATCGAGCGCATCGCCGAGCTGGAGGGATTGGGCATTCCGCACGGCGGACTCGGTTCGCCCGACGACGACACCGGCAAGCCGCCGGAGTTCATCACCACACCGTCGGACATGACGCTGACGGAGAACTCGCTGGCGCACTTCGAGTGCCGCCTGACGCCGATCAACGATCCGAGCATGCGCGTCGAGTGGTACCACAACGGTAAGGCCCTGTGGGCCGGTTCGCGCATCAAGACCATCAACGACTTCGGCTTCGTGATCCTGGAGATTGCCGGCTGCTACCAGCGTGATTCCGGTCTGTACACGTGCAAGGCCACGAACCGGCACGGTGAGGCGACGGTGTCCTGCAAGCTGACCGTGCGCGGACGCCAGGGCATCATCATGGAGCCGCAGCTGCCGTCGAACTTCCGCACCGGCACGGAGAGCATCCAGAAGCTGGAGGAGCAGCTGCACAAGCGCGAAGAGTTGCTGGCGGACGAGGAAGAGGGCCGCCCGCCGAAGTTCGTGGTCGAGATCAAGGACAACGTGGACATCCCGGAGGGTGGACCGGTGCACTTCGACTGTCGCGTCGAGCCGGTCGGTGATTCGTCGCTGCGTATCGATTGGTACCACAACGGCAAACCGTTCGCCACGGGTTCGCGCGTCCACATGCTGAACGACTTCGGTTTTATCGCGCTCGACATGGACTACGCGTACGTGCGCGATTCCGGTGTGTACGAGTGCCGGGCCACCAACAAGTGGGGCACGGCTTCGACGACCGCGAAGGTGACGGTGGTGGCACGCGGCGGCATCGTGCTCGACTCGCAGCTGCCCGAGGGCATGACCGCCTCCAAGCTGAAGGAGCTGGAACGCGGCAAGGTGACGCTGGCCACGCAGGAAGAGCGCACGTTCGGTCCGCCGAAGTTCGTCTCGCAGATCCAGTCGGCCACCATCGACGAAGGCGAAACGATTCGCTTCGAGTGCCGCGTGGAGCCGAAGGAGGATCCGAAGCTGCGCGTCGAGTGGTTCCGAAACGGCAAGCCGCTACCGAGCGGACATCGTTACCGCACGATCTACGACATGGGCTTCGTCTCGCTGGACATTCTGTCGGTGTACACGGAGGATGCCGGTGACTACACGTGCCGCGCGTACAACGAACACGGCGAGGACGTGACCAAGGCGCACATCAGCTGCAAGAAGCTGCCATCGATCGTGCTCCAGAACCAGATCCCGAAGGGTATGCAGAAGTCCGAGACGCTCATGCAGATGGAGGCGACGATCAAGAAGTACACGGAGGAGATCTTCCTCACCGAGGACGATCTGTTCGATCCGGACCGGAAGCAGCCGCCGCGCTTCGTCGTGCAGATCAAGGACCAGACCAATCTGGTCGAGATGCAGGCGACCAAGTTCGAGTGTCAGCTGGCCCCGGTCGGCGATCCGGACATGAAGGTCGAGTGGTTCTACAACGGCAAACCGCTGCCGTACAGTAAGTATTGCACCGTGCCCGTGGGTTTTTTTCGGTCGGTCAAGGCTTCTAAATCGCTGCTGTTACAGAGAACCGCTTCACGCCGATCTACGACTTTGGCTACGTGGCGATGAACTTCGGATGGATCTACCCGGAGGACAGCGGCGAGTATCTGTGCCGTGCGACGAACCTGTACGGTATGGACGAGACGCGCGCGATCATCAAGACGACCGGCAAGCCGGGCATCGTCTACGACTCGCAGCTGCCGAAGGGCATGAAGAGTATCCAGAAGATTCGCGAGATGGAAGCACTGTGGAACTTGAAGTAAGTGTCGCTTGAAGTGAGCGTTGGTTTGGCTATTAATATGCTCCATTTTGTTCGCCGCAGCATCCCGGAGGTGATCGACGAGACGCAGAAGCCGAAGAAGGAACCAGCCTTTGTCAGCCGACCGGATTCGATCGAGGTAGAGGAAGGTGAATGGGCTCGGTTCTGCTGCCGCGTTACCGGACATCCCAAGCCGCGCGTCATGTGGCTCATCAACGGACACACCGTGGTTAACGTAAGCGCACGAAGCATAAGGTGGACGTTACGTGCCGATGGCTTACAGCATATCTCCTGCTCCTATTTTAGGGACAACGCTACAAGCTCACGTACGATGGCATGTATCACTTCGACATCCCGAAGACGCGCCAGTACGATACCGGCAAGATTGAGGTGATTGCGCGCAGCTCGGTCGGTGAGGCCGTCGCTAGCTGCGAGCTGAAGATCACTCCTCGTCGCGATGACTACCGCGGTGTGCTGAAGAACTCGCCACGACGTAAGTATACGCACACGAGCGCACGATACGATCTCTCACCGCACCAAACAACGTACAAACTCTTCCAAATCGCTCCTCCAAGCCTACCGCTGGCTGCAGGAGAACATCTATCGCTACTCTATCTCTTCTTTACTGCCACTGCCACGTTTATCACTCACACACTCACTCACTCACTCAAAAAAAAAAAGAGAACAAAAACACTGGAGACTGGTGTTCTGCTTAAAGGTAGAAGGTAACGATCGTTTGGGCCATGCTCCACACTACGCGAAAAGGAGCGTGCGACAACGGCGAGATACTCCTCACTACTGCTACACTAACACAGCTTCACTTACGTCACGCCAAACTCACCCGGGAGAGAAACCACCTCCACCAACTTCGAGATCACAGAACAGCAGACAACGCCAGGCCAGACCGAACATTCCACGTACTCCATGCAAGCAACAACAGTCAAAGCCATCAACAACAGCTACAGAAGCAAATACGCCCACCCCAGTCAAATTCCCGCTCCCGAAAACTTCCTCCCGAAACGATCCTTTAGCTCCCAACCTACCACGTTCCTGATAATGAAAGCTGATCTAGATGTAGCAGTCCCGGGCGGCGTTCCAGAGCCAGAGCTTCCTGGGGAGTCTCAACGTCCAGTGCCGTGGGGTGGAGCAACGTACGCGAAGCACGGATTTGTGGACAGCGTGGATATCATCGCCCCTTCCGCTTTCTATCTGCTGCAACCTGTAGTATGGCACCCCCGTATGGAACTAATCGGTTTTTGCTCTCTTCTACTGCTCGTTTTGTACATACCTGGCATAGACGGTGCGCTGGTTTATCCGTTGGACATCCCAGCACCTGTTTTCCCGTACTTTCCGTCTGCTTGTGTATTTTGACTGATACAGTGTTACTATGATTAATATTCTGGTTGGGTTTGGGACTTCGTTCGCTTGCTTCGCTGGGACGGTTGCAAATTTAGGCAGCCAAAGCGAGAATGACGAAACCGGTCATGCCGGTGTATCTAATATCCCTAGGTGGCAGATCTTTAACAAGTTGGCATTTCAATCTACCTGCAACTGATACTATTAATCGTGTATTAACTGCACCACAAGTTTTAGGAAATATCCCGCAATTTTCCCCCACCTCCCCGAGTGCATTTATGCATGCGAGCCGATCTTGTCTATCTTTCCACCCTTTATATAAGTGGCGATATAAGGAGGCGACCAGCGTTTCCGGGTCGCGCAAAAACGCGTGCCGTCGTTGCTATTGCCGTTTGTCACCCACGTATCACCCAAAAATCCGTTTTTCCAACCCGCATTATTTGATTAACAGCATGGTACGACTACGATCTAGTCGCGTATCAGAAGGGCCGTGTCGAGACCGATCTGGAAACGACACTGCAGGAGGAGAAGGCGAAGAAGAAGCGCGTGAAGGTCGTCCAGAAGGCGAAGGCGAAGAAGGACGGTGAAACCGAGTGGCAGAAGACGGTGAAGCAGAAGAAGGGCGAGGAGTACTACAGCAAGCTGGCCGAGCTGGAGAACGAGCAGATCGTGAAGGAGCAGAAGATGCGCGAAGAGAAGCACCAGTTCGCGATCCCGGGCGAGAAGGTGGTTAGTGCCTCCATCGCCAAGGGTATGGCGAGTGCCTACGAGCAGACACTGTAAGTATCTCGCTGGCTGGTGATGGGGATTGGTGTGGGTGTGTATGTGGTTAATGTTTCGTTCCTTCACACACACGCGCACGCACGCACGCACAGGGAGGAGACGAAGGAGAGCGAGAGCGTGGAGCTGATCGAGGCACCGAGGAAGAAGCTGATCCCGGAGCCGACGGAAACGTCCGTGCAGGGCAAGGAGGTGCACGTGTCGCAGCAGAAGCAAACGCAGAAGGAGGTGTACGATGACAAGGAGATCATCCGCAAGATCACCGCCACCGAGACGACCGAGATGGAGCACAAGGGCACGACGCAGGAGCGCGTGGTGGAGGGTCCGGTTCAGCCGACCAAGCCGCCCGTGTTCACGCGCAAGATCCAACCGTGCCGGGCGTTCGAGAACGAGCAGGCCCGGTTCGAGGTGGAGTTCGACGGGGAGCCGATGCCGACGGTGAAGTGGTTCCGCGAGAACTTCCAGATCAACAACTCGGCCGACTTCCAGATCCACACGTTCGGCAGCAAGTCGGTGCTGATCATCCGGCAGGTGTTCCTGGAGGATTCGGCCGTGTTTGCGGTGATCGCGGAGAACCGGGGCGGTACGGCGAAGTGTAGCGCCAACCTGGTGGTGGAGCAGCGCCGGCAGCAGGGTCGCGGCGGTGTCATCCCGCCCAGCTTCGTCAGCACGATCAGCGACACGACGGTGACGGCCGGCCAGCTGGCACGGTTCGATGCGAAGGTCACCGGCACGAAGCCGCTGGACGTGTACTGGCTGAAGAGTGGCCAGAAGATCACACCGAACATCAAGTACAAGATGCTCGAGGAGGACAACAACTACACGCTGCTGATCATCGAGGCGTACGCCGAGGACGGGGCGAAGTACGAGTGCGTTGCGATCAACAGTGCCGGCGAGGCGCGCTGCGATGCGGTCTGCACCGTGGACACGCCGGTCACGCCGATCATCGAAAAGCCGGCCACGCCCGGTACGGAGCGTCCGCCGACGCTGGTCGAACCGCTCAAGGACAAAACCGTGCCGGAGGGCCAGTCGGTCGAGTTCCGGACGCGCGTCACCGGCAAACCGACGCCGACCGCCCAGTGGTTCAAGGGCGACAAGCAGATCAAACCCTCCAAGTACTTCCAGATGGGCAAGGACCGGGACGCGTTCACGCTGATCGTTACCGAGGCGTTCCCGGAGGACGAGGGCCAGTACCTGTGCATCGCGTCGAACGCGGGCGGTGAGGTGCACACGACCGCCACGCTCAAGGTGGTCGCACCGGAGATGCCGGACGCCGGACCGAAGCTGAGCGAGATGAAGGATTGCATCGTGGACGAGGGTTCGCCGGCGCAGTTCAAAACCACCATCGTCGGCAAGCCGACCAAGATGACCGTGCAGTGGTTGCGCGAGGGTCTGCTTATACCGGAGTCGCCCGATTTTCAGGTAAGCGCTTGCACTCACTTCCTGCTCCGAAGCGATTTCCTTCATTAGTCCCTCTACTCGTTAGTCATTTCATTCCAATAATATCGCACCATTGGTTGACGGTTGTTCTGATATGTTTGAATCCGTCCCACAATAGTCATAAACTATTTTCCACATTGTTTTTTGATTCCCATAACTTCAAGATAAACTCGCAAACCAAGTCCGTTAATTCAGGAC